>JAREIK010003977.1:97500-135000 GCA_029783825.1 Sapria himalayana | reverse complement strand
GATAGACTAATTGAAAAAAATATAAATAGATAGATAAACATATAGAAAGATTGGTAGATAGACAGATAGAAAAATAGATAGATAGATAGATAAAAATAGAGATATGCATATAGACATATTGAATGATAAACATATATACAAATCGATAGATATATAGATTGCCCTATAGACACATATAGAGATAAAATGATAATCTAATAGATGAATAGAAACATAGACAAAAAGAAATAAAGAAAGAAAGATATATATATATATATACAAAAAGACAAATAGACAAATAGAAATATAGATAGATTGACAAATAAGTAGATAGATAGATAGATAAACAAATAGATATAAATATAAATAGGAACGTATATAGTGTTTGGGAATTGCACTTCCACAATAGTGAGATTAAGAAACAGAAACAACAGAAACATAGAAACCAAGCAATATATATCCCATTCCAGCAAGCTTCCACGACAGAATCAAAACAAACGAGAAATCAACACCGAAAATAATGTGGTTCACTAGTCCAAAAATCGACTAGCTACATCCACTAGAAAATGCTTATGCGTTACAGATTAAAACCAAAAACAAAACATCTTATAGTATGCAGCACACAGAGTAGTCGTCAAAAATCACGCAGATAGAAGAGAGAGACGATGAACAGTTCCATAGGTCAAAAACAGCCACCCGATAAATAAAATTACAAATCATTTTATATTAAAAAATATCTCAGTTCATTTAACCGCAGTGGGTCGGACAGCGGGACCTCCGTTATTGTGCTACTGCTGCATCCCCGACCATTTAATATTTCCTTTCCTGCACTTACATGAAAATATTAAAACATAAAAACATTTTGTTATACAAACAGATTATTAAATAAAAACAAATTACATATACAACATATAGATATACATATAGACATATAAATATATAGATAGACAAACAAATAGACAGATAGATAGATAGATAAGTATGTATACAGATAGACATATAGATAGATAGATAGATATATATATATATATATATATATATATATAGGCAAATTCATAGATCAACAAATAGATAGATAGACACATAAACACATAAACACATTTATAGATATACAGATAGATAGATAGATAGATAGATAGACTAATAGATTGATAGAAAAATAAATATTTAGATTGTTAGATAGATAGATAGATAGACAGATTGATAGATATATAGATAGATAATTAGGCAACAATCAGATAAATTGATAGATAAATTAATAGATCAAAAATCAAATAGACATATAGAAATAAAGAACGATAGACAGATAGAAAGTTACTCAAATAGTAAGATAGACTAATTGAAAAATAGTTAAATATATAGATAAACATATAGAAAGATTGGTAGATAGACAGATAGAAAAATAGATAGATAGATAAATAAAAATATAGATATGCATATAGACATATAGAAAGATAAACATATATACAGATAGATAGATAGATTGCACTATAGGCACATATAGAGATAGAATGATAATCTAATAGATGAATAGAAAGATAGAAAAAAAGAAATAAAGAAAGAAAATTTATATATATATACACACACACACACAAATAGACAAATAGACAAATAGAAATATAGATAGATTCACATATAAGTAGATAGATAGATAAACAAATAGATAGAAATATAAATAGGAACGTATATAGTGTTGGGGAATTGTGCTTCCATGGTAGTGAGATTAAGAAACAGAAACATAGAAAACAAACAATATATATCCCATTCCAGCAAGCTTCCACGACAGAATCAAAACAAATGAGAAATCAACACCGAAAATAATGTGGTTCACTAGTCGCTCAATACGACTAGCTACATCTACTAGAAAAAGCTTATGAGTTACAGATTAAAACCGAAAATGAAATATCTTACAGTATGCAGCACACAGAGTAGTCGTGAAAAATCGCACAGAGAGAAGAGAGAGATGATGAACAGTACCACTGGTCAAAAATAGCCACCCGAAAAATAAAATTACAAATCATTTTATATTAAAAAATATCTCGGTTCATTTAAGCGTAGTGGGTGGGACAGCGGGACCTCCGTTATTGTGCTACTGCTGCATCCCTGGCCTTTTAATATTTCATTTCTTGTACTTACATGAAAATATTAAAACATAAAAATATTTTGTTATACAAACAAATTATTAAATAAAAACAAATTACATATACAACATATAGATATACAGATAGATATATAAATATATATATAGATAAACAAATAGATTGATAGATAGATAAGTATATATACAGATAGACATATAGATAGATATACATATATATATATATGCAAATTCATAGATCAACAAATAGATAGATAGACACATAAACACATTTATAGATATACAAATAGATAGACTAATAGACTGATAGAAAATAGATATTTAGATAGTTAGACAAATAGATAGATAGACAGATAGATATATATATATATATATATAGATAATTAGGCGACAATCAGATAGATAGACAGATAAATTAATAGATCAAAAGACAAATAGACATATAGAAATAAAGAAAGATAGACATATAGAAAGATACTCAAATAGTCAGATAGACTAATTGAAAAATATATAAATAGATAGAAACATATAGAAAGATTGGTAGATAGACAGATAGAAAAATAGATAGATAGATAGATAGATAAAATAGAGATATGCATATAGACATATTAAAAGATAAACATATATACAAATAGATAGATAGATAGATTGCCCTATAGACACATATAAAGATAAAATTATAATCTAATAGATGAATAGAAACATAGACAAAAAGAAATAAAGAAAGAAAGAAATATATATACACACACACACACACAAATAGACAAATAGACAAATAGAAATATAAATAGATGGACAAATAATTATATAGATAGATAGATAAACAAATATATATAAATATAAATCGGAACGTATATAGTGTTGTGGAATTGCGCTTCCACGGTAGTGAGATTAAGAAAGAGAAACAACAGAAACATAGAAAACAAGCAATATATATCCCATTCCAGCAAGCTTCCACGACAGAATCAAAACAAATGAGAAATCAACACAGAAAATAATGTGGTTCACTAGTCGCTAAATACGACTAGCAACATCCACGAGAAAACGCTTATGCATTACAGATTAAAACCAAAAATGAAACATCTTACAGTATGTAGCACACAGAGTAGTCGTGAAAAATCACGCAGAGAGAAGAGAGAGACGATGAACGGTTCCACGGGTCAAAAACAGCCACCCAAAAAATAAAATTACAAATCATTTTATATAAAAAAATATCTCGGTTCATTTAACCACAGTGGGTCAAACAGCGGACCTCCGTTATTGTGCTACTGCTGCATCCTTGGCCTTTTAATATTTCCTTTCCTGCACTTACATGAAAATATTAAAACATAAAAACATTTTGTCATACAAACAGATTATTAAATAAAAACAAATTACATATACAACATATAGATATACAGATAGACATATAAATATATAGATAGATAAACAAACAGATAGATAGATAAGTATATATAGAAATAGACATATAGATAGATAGATAGATAGATATATATATATAGGCAAATTCATAGATCAACAAATAGATAGATAGACACATAAATACAAACACATTTATAGATATACAGATAGATAGATAGAATAATAGATTGATAGAAAAATAAATATTTAGATTGTTAGACAGATAGATAGATATATAGATAGATAATTAGGCGACAATTAGATAAATAGACAGATAATTAATAGATCAAAAGACAAATAGACATATAGAAATAAAGAAAGATAGACATATAGAAAGTTACTCAAATAGTAAGATAGACTAATTGAAAATAGTTAAATAGATAGATAAACATATAGAAAGTTTGGTAGATAGACAGATAGAAAAATGGATAGATAGATAAATAAAAATAAAGATATGCATATAGACATATAGAAAGATAAACATATATACAGATAAATAGATTGGTTAGATTACCCTATAGGCACATATAGAGATAGAATGATAATCTAATAGATGAATAGAAAGATAGACAAACAGAAATAATGAAGAAGAAAGAAAATTTATATATAAACACACACCACCACACACACACAAATAGACAATAGACAAATAGAAATATGATAGATTCACAAATAAGTAGATAGATTGATTGATAAACAAATAGAAATATAAATAGGAACGTATATAGTGTTGGGGAATTGCGCTTCCACGGTAGTTAGATTAAGAACATAACAATAGAAAACATAGAAAACAAGCAATATATATCCCATTCCAGCAAGCTTCCACGACAGAATCAAAACAAATGAGAAATCAACACCGAAAATAATGTGGTTCGCTAGTCGCTCAATACGACTAGATACATTCCACCAGAAAAGGCTTATGTGTTACAGATAAAACAAAAACAAAACGTCTTACAGTATGCAACACATAGAGCAATCACAAAAATCACGTAGAGAGAAGAGAGAGGATGATGAACAGTTTCCCAGGGTCAAAAATAGCTACCCTAGAAATAAATTACAAATTATTTTATATTAAAAAACATCTCGGTTCATTTAACCGCAGTGGGTCGGACAGAGGGACCTCCGTTATTGTGCTACTACTGTATCTCGCCCTTTAATATTTCCTTTCCTGCACTTACATGAAATATTAAAACATAAATCATTTTGTTCTACAAACAAATTATTAAATAAAAATAAATTACATATACAAACATATAGATATACAGATAGACATATAGATATATGTAAATACATAGATAGATATATACATATATATTGAGAGATAAATATACAAATAGATAGATAAATAGACATATAGTCAAATAGATAAATAGATAGATAGTCAAATAGTCCAATAAAAAGATAGATAGACAGGATAGACAAATAGACAAATAGATTAAGATAGGTATCCAGACAAATAAATAGATAGATACATACATACATACATAGACAGATAGATTGATTAATAGATAGCTAGATAGATAGATTAATAGATAGATAAATAGACAGACAGACAGATAGATAGAATGATAGATATATAGACACATAGAAACTTATGCAAATAGAAAAAATAAAGATAGACAAATATATAGAAACACAAATAGATATAAATATACATAGACAAATAAACAAACATATAATAGATAGATAGATAGATAAATAGATAAAAAATAGACAGATTTATATATAAACACATATATACAAAGAGACATTACTAAATAAATAAATAGACAGATAGATGATTAGACTGATTGACTAATAGGTTGTTAGATAGTTTATAGATAGAAAGATAGATAAATAGATAGAAAGATTATTAAATACTTAGATAATTATATAGATAGATAGATAGACTTATAGACATATAGATGGATTGATAAATTGATAGATAGATATAAAAATAAATAGATAGAGAGACAGATAGATAGATAGATAAATAGATAGATAGATAGATAGATAAATAGATAGACACATAGAAAGATTGGTTGTTAGATAGATTCACCGAATAATAGATAGCCATATATACTGAAAAACAAATTGATAGATAGAGATATAGACAAATAACTAGGTAGATAAATAAACAAATAGACAAATAGAGAGATATACATAAATAAATAGACTGATATACTAATTAAAAAAAATATAGTTAAATAGTTTGATAGATATACAAATAGATAGATCAATATATTTTTTATAATTTAGTTAGTGAATTAGATAGTTAGAAAGATAAACAGATAGATAAATTGATAGATTGTTAGATAGACAAATATATATATAAATAGATAGACAAATAGACAAAGAGAAAGTTAGACATATAGACAAATATATATATATATATATATATATATATATAATGATAGATAGATAGACAGATATACAAAAAGTATGCTTAACTTATAGATAGTTAGCTAAATAGATAGATAAACAAATAGATAGATATATAAAAAGATTATTGGATAGACACATAGAATTTTATACAAATAGACTATAAGATAGAGAGATAGATAGAGAGATAAATAGATTAACAAATAGATAGATAAACAAATAGATAGATAGTTAGACAAATAGAAAGATACATACATAGATATATAGACTGATAGAAAGATAAATAGATAGAAAGATAGACAGATAAATAGATAGATCTATAGATAGATAGACAGATAGACATATAGACAATAAGACTGATTGATAGATAGATAAATAAACACATGGACTTATAGAATGATAAACTAAAACCCATATTAACAGACAGAGAGATATACATTAAGACAATTAGACAAAGTTAGATAGACAATTAGACAAAAAGATATATAAAAGATATGTAAATAGATAGAAAGATAGATAGATAGATAGGTAGACAGATATAAAGATAGTAAGATAGACAAATAGATAGATAGACACATAAACATAATTATATATATAGTCAAATAGATAGATAGACTACTAATTTTGATAAAAAAATAAATAGTTAGATAGTTAGACAGAGAAATAAATAGACAGACATAAATATATATATAGTTATATACAATTAGATACATAGACAGATAAATAGATATATCAATAGTCAAAGAGACATATAGAAAGAAAGGTATATAGACGTATAAAAAGATAGACAAATAGTGAGATGGACTATTGGACAAATAGTTAGATAGATAAATAGATATATATATATATATGCATATATTTTAATAGAAAGATAGATATATAGATTGATAAATATGCATATAGACATATAAAAGATAAACATATAGACAAATAGATCGATAGATAGTCAAATAGACTGATAGATAGATAGATAGATAAATAGAGAAATATATAGATAGACATATACGCAAATTGACAGATAGATAGATAGACAGGTAGACAGTTAGATACGTAGATAGAATGATCGATTTAAAGATATATAGATAAATAAACATATAAAATAATATACTTATATATTAAAAGATAGATAGAGAAATAGATAGAGAGACGGATAGACAACTAGAAAGATAGGCATATAGATAGATTAATAGAGAGAGAGAGATAGAGAAAGAGATATACAAATAGATAGATAGCTCTATAAACACGTATATAAATATACTAATAGTCTAATAGATGAATAGAGAGATAGACAAAAAGATAGAAAGATAGACATATAGATAGATAGATAGATATAGAGATATATATATATATATATGTAGATAAATTAACAAATAGAAAAATATAAAGATTAATAGATAGATAGACTATTAAATAGATAGATAAATAAACAAATAGATAAAAATATAATTTGGAACATATACCGATAGATAAATAAAAAAAAAAAATATATATATATATATAAATAAAAAGTTAGATAGATAATTATATAAAAATATCCAGATAGACAAATATATTAACTAAAACATTATGCAGAATAATATATTAATCTGTTTATATACCTATGTAGTGCAGATCTCCATTTTTGAATTGGGATCCACCACCAGAGAAAGTGAGATATTCGCATGTAACTTTAACCATTTTCTAATGTCCCTTCACTTCTGCAAGCTTTATATGGGGAACATTATGGTATCATATCCGTATGAAATTTAAACCAATAAATCAAATTAAAATAAATAAATAAAAAAAGTTCTATTTTGATAAAATATGGTAAAATTATGCAATACAACTTATACCTTATATATAATACTATAGTATATATGTACATATATACTATGGAAACAACAGATTCGAATCTCCAACCCTGATGTTTCTAGCCATAACGTCATATTCATTGCCAATGAGATCACAAGAAACCATAGATTCCAAAATATCAAATGTCATAAAATCATAGTTCAAGGAAGGAATGTCATTATGTGCCTATGAAATGTTAGAAATGCACATTTAGTAATTATCTAGTATTCACAGCTTGATAGACATGCCTTTAACTTGCATATCTAAAAACACATATCTAAAAACTCATGATCTAGTATTCACAGTGAATATGTTTATATCATATTAAACAATAAAATTTTTTTAAAAATAAAGCGTTGTGAATAGGAATGTTCCTTAGGCACTACTAACTCTAGGAATTCCTTGCCTTGGTAGTCTATGACACACACAATGAAAACATTTGGACCTTTACATGTGTATGCACACATGAAATGTAATATTATAATATATGTTTCTCTCTCTCTTTTGGCTCATTAACATCTAAAAATCTTAATATATAAATTAATAGAACATATAAATGTACAATGTGAATATATAATTCTCATTGTATTAAGGCAACCCACATAGGTTAATGGCCATTACCATTTAGCTCATTACCATCTACCTTAATACCAAAGTTTATATCATATAGCTTCATTGCTTGCTCCTGAGTAATCATAGGTTGCAAGGAGTCCCTATTATCTTGCTAAATTAAACTTGTTGAAAAAAAAATCAAGAGCTAATAGTTAACGAATACATGATGCGATACCACCAGGGGCACCAACGTTGCTCAATGTTGGACAACGATTTCTAGTACTACTAAAAACACATAATGGTGCTTGCTCACAACCAACTCATAATTCAGGGAAAACAAAAATAGGCTTAGAAACACAGAATGTTGAACAACATGAGAATCAATTGTTAATAGCTATAACTTAAATTTCATTAACAATATCAATAAAATGACCATGTTCTAGAAGTAAAGTGGGCTCACAATAGCTCATATTGATGAGATTGCATTTTTGCTGCATAAAAGCAAGTGTTTTCACCATTTGAATGTCATTATCTAGAGCAAATATGAACAACTAATAAAAGTTAGCTAACCTTCATTGTATTCTACCATGCAATAATAGGGTGCCACATCTTGTAGCAGTATGGCATGTGCCATGTGATAGTGTCATAGTGGATGTGTGTGTGGAAAGGTTATGGGTAGTTAGATGAATGTAGTGTGGCATTTTTTGTGAGGAAGTGTGGGCAAGAATGCAAATAGTGTACTATGCCCCTGTACAAAATAAATATAGTGCTAAAAAATTAAAAATAAAATAATAAAAAATGATTTAGTGTGTGAGTTATATTTTGGCTGATAGATATTATTGCTGCACCAATTTGTGTTGGCTCGCACTAAAGGAAGTAATATGGCTTTCTTCTTGGTGTAGGCTCAAACTGCATCAATTTTAAGGCTCAAACTGCATCAACAAAGATACATAAACTCTCATTTCCCAACAAAAACATTTCAAAAGAAAAATCAAAATTAAAATCAAAAACAAAATCAAAAACAAAATTAAAAACAAAATTAAAAAAAAAATCAAAATCAAATACCAAAACCTGTTTAGACATGTGACACTTGAAGTCATCAACTTCCAAAATAGTTGCCATGCTTGCACAGTAGATGTCATGCAAAGAATCATGGTTAGGTTAGCAGCCAAGAAAATAACAAAACTAGAATCAAGAACAACGATGCCACCAAATAAATCTTTTCTTGTTTAGCTACACATATCAAAAATCATGTGCCTGAAAGTTGCTCACAATTTCTTCTTCATGAAGTGAGGAGATAAGAGCTTTGAGATTACAAATCTAGTGAAAGATTTACAGTGAAATAGCTCTTTCAACTTATCATCGCATTTTTTTATATGATGGATCCTTTTTAAAAACAAGAAAATTTAATGATTAATTGAAATTGAAGAATAGCACCATAGATTATCATTAGGGAGAGGTGAAGACAATGAATGTTGGCATACTTGTAGATTATTTTTTTATATAGTCCCACATCTTCTTAAAACATCAGAGTGAGATAATGCATCTTCACATATACCAAAACATTTTATGAGAGCATATGAAAAAGGAATAGGAAGCTAGAAATCTAGAATTAATTTTGTATACATTTATGTATAACTATATATAACTACTTATATGAATATAAAGGAATATATATATATATATATATATATATATATATATATAACTATATTTTTAACTAATAAATCTATTTATACCTAAATATAATATAGGTATAAAAACATATAACTATAAATAATTGTCATTTACTATATGTATAACTATAAAGACATTATACATAACTATATTTAAATATATAATTAACAAAATATATTTAATATACAATTATGTTTAACCACATGTATAAATATATAAAATTATATCTATGCCTATACATAACTATATGTATAAATATATAAAATTATATAAAATATATATATACCTGCATGTATAAATATAAGTATAACTATATATGGAACTATATGTATAACCACATGTAATTATATTTATAATTACATGTATAACAACATACAACATTATGTTTAACTATATGTGTATAACTATATATAAATATTTGTATACCAATATAAAACTCTATATATCGAAATATAACTATATTTGTAACTATCTATACATACATGTAAATTTTTATATTTGTTTATAACTTTGTATACATTTATGTATAACTACATATAACTACTTGTAAGAATATATATATATATATATATATATAACTATATTTTTAACAATATAAATCCATTTATAACTAAATATCATATGGGTATAAGAACATATAACTATAAATAATTGTCTTTTACTATATGTATAACTATAAAAACATTATACATGACTATATTTAATTATATAATTAACAAAATATATTTAATATACAATTTTATATATAAGTATATAAAAATGTATTTAACTATATTTATGCTTATACATAACTATATGTATAAATATATTAAATATTATGAAAAAATATATATACCTGCATCTATAAATATAAGTATAACTATATGTGTAACTATATGTATAACCACATGTAACTATATTTATAATTTCATGTATAACAATATACAACATTATGTTAACCTATGTGTATAACTATATATAAATATTTGTATAATTATATAAAACTCTATATAATTAAATATAGTTATATTTGTAAATATGTATACATATATGTAAATCTATATATTTGTTTATAACATTGTATACATTTAGGTATAACTGCATATAACTACTTGTATGAATATATATATATATATATATCTATATTTTTAACTATATAAGTCTATTTATAACTATATATACTATAGGTATAAGAACATATAACTATAAATAATTGTCTTTTACTATATGTATAGCTATAAAAAGATTATACATAACTATATAAAAATATAAAATTAACAACATATATTTAATATATAATTTTATATATTAGGATATAAAAATATATTTAACTATATCTATGCCTTTACATAACTATATGTATAAATATAAAAGTGTGTATATGTACATATACATAGATAGATAGATATATTGGCAGATAAATAGACAAACAGATAGATATATATATATATATATATATATATATATATAT
Organism: Sapria himalayana; assembly: GCA_029783825.1. NCBI lineage: Eukaryota > Viridiplantae > Streptophyta > Magnoliopsida > Malpighiales > Rafflesiaceae > Sapria > Sapria himalayana. Next base: position 123,652 of record JAREIK010003977.1, on the reverse strand, counting down.
ATATATATATATATATATATATATATATCTATCTATAGATCTATCATTTTACATATCTATCTATCTAACTATCTTTCTATCTATCTTTTTATATATCTATCAATCTATCTATATGTCTGTCTATCTATTTATATATCTATCTATCTATTTATCTATTTGTCGATCTATCTGTCTATTTGTCTATCTATCTATCTATTGATCTATATATTTATCTATGTATTTTTCTATCTATGTATCTATCTAATAATTTATCTATATATTTTTCTATATTTCAAAAAATTTATCTATCTTTCTATCTATCTAACAATTTATATATATCTTCATCTATCAATCTATTTGTTTTTCTATCTATGTGTTTATCTATCTATCTTTCTTTGTTTTTATCAATTTATTTATATATCTATGTATCAATCTATCTATTATCTTTCTGTCAATCTATCTGTCTATCTATCTATCTTTCTTTCTATCTGTCTGTCTATATATTTATTTATCAAAGTGTTTATCTATTTGTCTAACAATCTATATATCTATCTGTGTATCTATTTATCTATCTGTCTGTCTATCTATATATCTATCTATCTATTTGTTTATCTATTTGTCTTTGTATCTAAAAATATTTTTGTTAATCTATCTGTATATCTATTTATCTATCACTTTTACTATCTATCTGTTAATCAATCAATCTATCTATCTGTCTATATATCTATATATATTTGTCTATCAATTTGTCTATTTATCTATCTATCTATCTATTTTACTATCTATATATTCGTATATATATCTATCTATCTATATATTGTCTATCTATATTTCTATAATTCTATCTATCTATCTATCTTTCTAGAAATCTATTTATTTATCGGTCTATTTATTCTTTTATCAAACTATCAATATATCTTTCTATCTATCTTTCTATATGCATGTCTTTGTATTTGACTATCTATTTGTAAATCTATTATTAAATCTATTTATCTATATAATTGTCTATCAACATGTCTATCTATTTGTCTAACTATCTATCTATCTATAAATCTATCTATCTATATGTCTGTCTATCAATATACCTATTTATCTAACTGTTAGTTAGTCTGTCTAGGTATATATTTATCTATGCATCTATGTATCTATCCATGTATCGGTCTATCTATTTTTCTATATGTTTATCGATCAGTATATCTATCTGTCTATCTATCTTTATATCTATATATCAATCTATCTATCTATATGTCTAACTAATTGTCTTATATATATCTATTTATCTATCAAATTATCTGTCTGTCTATCTATATATATATATGTATCTGTTCGTATATCTTTCTATCTATCTGTATATGTATTGTGTTTTAATCTATTTGTCATTCTTTTTATCATTCTATTTGTCTTATAATTTATTTATATATCTTATTATCTGTCTTTCTATGTGTCTGTCTAACTATTTGTTTATATATCTATCTGTTTATCTATCTATATATCTATCAATTATCTATATGATATTTATATTTCAATCTATCTATCATCTAACTTTCTATCTATCTATTTATCTATCTATCTGTCTACCTGTCTATATATATATATATATATATATATTTCTTTATATCAATCTATCAATCTATCGATCTACCTATCATTCTGATGATCTATCTGTCTATTTATATGCCTATGTATCTATATATTTATCTATCTATGTATCTATCTAATAATCTATCTTTTTATCTATCTTTTTGTCTATCTTTCTGTCTATCTATCTATCTATCTATCTAATTATCTATCTATCTTCTTTATATCAATCTATTTATCTATCTTTCTAAGTGTTTATATATCTATATGTCAGTCTATCTCTCTATCTATCTATCTATCTATTTATATATCGATCTGTCTATCTATATGTATACCTATTTGTCTATCTAAATTTATCACTATCAACCTGTCTCTATATATAACTTTCAAAGTGTATCTATTTGTCTAGTTATCTATCTATCTATTTGTCTATCTTTCCATCTATGTATATGTCTATATATACATCAATCTTTTTTTCTATTTTCTATCTATCGATAAATCTTTCTATGTATCTTTCTATCTATCTATCTATCTATTTGTCTATCTATCTATATATCTATTTGTATATCTATCTATATAGCTATTTAATTGTCTATCTATCTATGTTATATATATATTTATATCTATCTATATATCGATCTATCAATATGTCTATCTATCTAAATATCTATTTCTATTTCTGTCTATCCATCTATCTAAATATATATCTACCATTTTATCTATCTAATTATCCATCTTTAAATCAATCTATCTTTTTGTCTATCTATCTATCTATCTTTCAATCTTTTTATCTATCTATTTTTCTTTCGACCTATCTGTCGATCTATTGGTTTATCTATATGTATATCTATTTCTCTATCTATCTGCCTGCCTGATTGTATATCTGCATGAATGACTGACTAACTAACTATCTATTTGTTTATATGTATGTTTATTTGTCTATATATCTAGTTGTATCTTATCTGGAAATCTATTTGATTATCTATCTTTCTATCTATCTATCTATCTATTTTACTATCTATATGTCTATCTATATATTTATCTATCTATCTATTTATATATCTATCTATCTATCAATTTATTAGTCAATCTATTTGTCTACCTACCTACCTACCTATCTATATGTCTGTCTGTTTGTCTATATATCTATCTATCTATCTATCTATATATCTATCTATCTTACTTTCTATCTATTTGTCTATCTATCTATATATCTATATGTCTATTTATATTTATATCATTCTATCTATCCATCTATCTATATATCTATCTACCTATTGGTTGTCTATCTCTATAATTATTTGTGTATATATGTGTCTATTTATCTGTCTTTTTATCTATCTATATATTTGTCAATCTATATGTCTATCTATCTATATTCCTTTCTTTGTGTCTATCTATATATTAATATGCCTATCTATCTATCTATCTATCTATCTATTTCTCAATATACCTGACTTTCTATCTATCTATCTCTCTGTCTATCTAATTATCTATCTATCTATCTTTCTTTCTTTTTATCTATGTCTATCTATCTCATAGTATATCTATCTATATATCTATCTATTTTTCCATCTACCTTTCTATATATATGCCAATCTAAATGTTGATCTATCTATTAGTCTATATGTCTATCTAACTAACTAACTATCTATCTATTTATCTATTTATTGCTATTTATATATATTTTGGTATATATTTATCTATCTATATTTTATTTGTATAATATCTGTGTCTATATATCTGTCTATCTATCTAACTATCAATCAATCTATCTATTTGTCTATCTAAATGTCAATCAATCAATCTATCTATCAATCAATTTATCTATATGTGTATTTATCAATCTTTCTATCATCTATCAATCTATCTATCTATCAATCTATTTTTCGATCTATTTATCTAATTATCAATCTGTCTTTTTATCTATATATCTATTTTTCTCTCTATCTATCTATTTATTGATATATCTGTCTATCTATTTATCTATCTATCTATTTTCTATCAATCTGTCTATCTATCTATCTACCTGTCCATATATCTATCTATATATATGTCTTTCTATATTTTAATCTATTTATCTATCTTTCTATCTATCAATCTATTTTTAAATTTGTCTATAAATTTGTTTATCAATATATATAACAATCTATCTATTAATAAAATTATCAATATGTCTATCAAATTGTTTATAAATCTCTCTATCTAACTATCAATCTATCTATCCATCTATTTTTAATTTTGTCTATCAATCTATTTATCAATCTAAATATTTATTTATCTATCAATCTAATTATCAATATGTCTATCACTATGAATCATAATATCTAATTATTTATCTATATATCTATCTATCTATCAGTCTATCTATCTATCTATCTTTCTTTTTTTATATCTTTCTATCTTTCTATCTTCTCTCAATCAATCAATCTTTCTATCTATCTATTTAACGATCTATTTATATAAGTGTCTATTTATCTCTCTAATATCTATCTATCTACCTAAATATCTATGAATCTATATTTCTATCTTTATAATTATTTGTCTATCAATTTATTTATCAATCTATCTATCAATCTATCTATCAATCTATCTTTTAATCACACTACCAATCTGTCTACAAATATTTCTATCAATTTGTCAATCTTGGTGTTAATCTATTGTCAATCTATCTCTCTATCTATCTATTTATCTATCTTTCTTTTAATATGTCTATTAATCTTTCTATCAATCTTTTTATCAATCTATATTTCAATCTATCTATCAATATGTCTATCATTCTATCTATCTATCTATTAATTTGTCTAACAATCTATCTATCTGTAAATCTATTTATCTACTTATCTATATATATCTATCTTTATATATGTCTATCTATCTGTCTATCGATCTATCTGTCTATTTATTTGTCTATCTATCAATCTATTTGCCTATCTATCTATCTATTTGTCTATGTATCTTTTTATATGTTTGCCTATCTGTTTATTAATCTATCAATATATCTATATGTTTATATGTGTGTGTATGCATTTGTCTATCTATCTGTCTTTCTATATGTGTCTTTTTGTCAGTCTCTCTATGTGTTTATTTATCAATCTATCTATTTATCGGCTAGTCTATCATCAATCAATCAATCTTTCTTTCTATATGTCTAATTATCTATCTATATATCTGTATGTCATTCTGTTTGCCTTTCTATTAGACTATCTATCTATCTATCTATCTTTCTATCAATCCATCTATTTGTCTCTCTATGTGTCTATTTTTCTATCTTTCTTTCTATCTATTTATTTGTTATATATCTATCTATCTGTCTATCAATCTATTTATTTGTTATATATCTATCTATCTGTCTATCTATCTGTCTATCAATCTATTTATTTGTCTATATATCTATCTATCTATAAGTCTATATATTTATCTATCTATTTATCTATCTATTTGTCTATCTATTTGTCTATTATTTGTATATCTATTTGTCTATCTATTTGTCTATCTATTTGTCTATCTATCTATTTATCTATTTATATATCAATATATCTATATGTCTATCTATTTTTCAATTTATATGTCTATCTATCTTTATATCGATCTATCTATTTATCTAGCTATCTATATATCTATCTTTGTATCTATCTATCTATCTATTTGTCTGTCTATTTATCTTTATATATATCTATATGTCTATATATATATATATATATATATATATATATATATATCTATTTATATATATGTATATCTATCAATCTGTCTATCTATGAATCTGTCTATCTATCTATTTATATGTCTAATTATTTATCTATATAACTGTCCATCAATTTGTCTCTCTATCTATATATCTATCTATCTATCAGGCTATCTATTTATCTAATTATATATCTGTATGTCTATCTATCTGTCTATCAATATATCTATCTTTTTTTCTTTCTATCTATCTATATGTATATCTATCTATCTATTTTATCAATCAGTCAATCTCTCTGTCAATCAATCAATCTATCTATCTATCTATCAACCTATCTATCTATCTATATGTATATCTATTTATTTAGTTATCTATCTATTTATCTATCTATCTCTTTAACAAACTATCTGTCTATCTTTTTATCTATATATCTATATGTCTATCAATTTGTCTATTGATTTGTCTTTTATATATTTATATCTATCTATCTATCTATATATATATTTGTCTATTTATTTGTCTATTTTATGTCTATCTATTTGTCTAACTTTTTTTCTAAATATCTATCTATCTTTCTAACAAACTATATATCTTTCTATCTATCTATCTTTCTATCTATCTATCTATTTATCTTTTATACCTATTTGTTTATCTATCTTTATAACAATCTATCTACATATCTACCTGTCTATCTGTCAATCTATCTATATGTCTATCTATCTATCTATCTATCTATCTATCTATATGTCTATCTGTCAATCTATATTTCAATATGTCTATCATTTTGATTATCAATATATCTATCTATCTGTCTGTCTGTCTGTCTTTTTTATATATCTATCTATATTTCTTTTGGTTTATCTATCATTTTATCTATCTGTATGTCTGTCTTTCTATCTGTATGTTTATCTATCTATCTGCCTATCTATCTATCTATCCATCCATCTATCTATGAATCTATTTGTTTGTCTGTCTATCTATTTGTTTATCGATCTATCTATCTAACTATCTATTTATCTATCAATCTATCTATCTATCCAGGTATCAAACTATCTATCAATCTAAATAGTAGTCTATCTATTAACTTTTCTATCAGTATGTTTATAAATCTATCTATAAATTTTTCAATCTATCTATCTATCTATTAATGTGTGTGTGTGTGCGTGCGTGTGTTAGTCTAACTATCTATCTATTTATCTATCTATCTATTAATCTATCTATCTTTCTTTCTTACTTACTATCTATCTTTATATATATTTGTCTATCTATCTCTCTATCTATCTCTATAGTTATCTCTCTATCAATTTGTCTATAAAAATATCTATATATCTTTCTATCTATCTAACTAACTAACTATTTATCTATTTATCTATTTATTTGTCTATCTATCTATCTATCTGTCTATTTATCTATCTATATCTTTATCTATATATCTTTTGATTAAGGTATCTTTCTATCTATATATCAAATCTATCTATCAATATATCTATTAATCTATCTATCAATCTTACTACAAAAAAAAGAACAAATAGCTAGGGAAATCTCCCTAGCTATTTGGGCATATTCTGTCTCTAAAATAGAATAACGATAGATTATCATTGTAAATAATCTCAAACTAAAATGCTTGTCACAAAATATTAAGGAGAAAAAAAAGTTTCTAGCAAATCTTTCAACGAAAAAAATTCCATAGCTAATTATATATTTTCCTTCCTAATTATATTCTTTTCCTTCCTAATTTTGATCATAATTAAGAGTAGTAATTAATATTTTTCAACTTAATATATACTCAAATTTTCCTAGTTAAATTAGTGAGGGAAAAATCCCTAGCTATTTTCTTTCCAATATTTTTTTCATAATTTATTTTTTAAAAAAATTGATTACATTTTTTAAAAATTTTATTTTAAATTTAATAAAAACATAAACTATAACCATTTTTTATTATTTACTAAAACCAAAAATAGTTTAGAAATAATTATGATATAAAAGTTACATGGTTTAAAAAAAATAACATAGATATAAAATCTTTTAAAACTAAATCATCATTTTCATCATTAGATGGTACATTTGTGCTAGGCTCTCCAACATGAATACTCTAATGGAACTCGATGTGCTATCAGTCTCGTAAAAAAGTTAATAGTGACTCCTTATAGGTCTTCTACTATTTAATTACTTTCTTGGTTTCTTTCATCTCATCATTCACTTTATTTATTTCATACATTTCTTCCTTCAAAAAAGTTATCTAAAGATTCATAGACCCTCAACTGGTTGAGAAGCAGCTATCATATGTTACTCCATGAGTTCCTATGATAAAATAGAAAATAAAAAAATTGTGCTAGATATAAATAAATTAAATATATTATTTTTCATTACACACATAACTTTAAACATTTACTATAGTAGTCTAATAGTTATGGAACCACCAAAGTAGTGGTCACTTTCATAACAACTATATAGTTTTTACTCGCTTGATTCTACATGGAAAATCACTTTCTTTGATACATATAAAAAAAGAACCAAATGAACACAACCCACATGTTGCACACACTACACCATGGCTGCATCAAACTTACACATGGTGCACGTCCAGTACATCAACCACTCATCCACATTCACTACATCACGCACACACTGTGCAGTTCCACACAGTTATGCACCACAACTGTGCATCAATGGCACCACATCTCATGGCTTCTCTGCCAACTGGACCATGCACCCACTAACACTAAGCCACATGCCAACACATGTGCATCAAACATCATCACTGGCATTGGAGCTTTGTGTGCCATGGCGCATGGACCATCTAGGCAGTTCTGAAATGATGTGGCAGGCAATCATTCTTTCAAAATGATAAAAAAGCAATTAATCAAATAGTTGGAACATTCTTACCCATTGTTTTTGTTTACTTCCTCCATATACATAGTGTCTATGTTCTTTGCCTTTTATTCAAGAAGGATGATAGTAGTATTTAAGGTTCTGATTGTGATGGAGTTGAATCAGCCTTTTTGTCTCCCATGATGGTTCAATATTCCATGATTATATAATGACCATGGAAGTCAGACAAATTATCAAAAAGAAAATCTTTAATAAAAAACAGTTAATGGGAACAAAAATAATTCTTAAAAAAAATAATTATTTATTTTATGAACATTCTATAATAGTTTACACATCAAATTTTCAATGGGATAAAAATAATCAACATTTTACAATTATTATTACTGTTAAGCTGTGAAATTAAAAAAAGAGGGGGCCATCCTCACTACTAACTACTACTTTAAAAAAATATGCTTTTACTAGTTAAATGAAATCACATATATTTGGCTTACCAGCAAAAAATGCAGCATCACTTTGAATGAGAAGAAGGGGCACGACACGTCTAAAATAGGGATCAACAATTTGATAATGAGATATTACCAGCTAACCACATATTAATAAAGGGCGAACAAGAACAAAGGAGCCACACAAAAAATAAAAACAAAACAACGGATAGAGATTCAAATTTTGTAGTTTACAATTAAAGTAGCAAGCAACATATACAAGTTATATGAGGGATGAGGGAATAGAAAAACAAGTTTGTATGTCGCAACACTAATGGTGAATGAAGTATGAGCAATCAAATTCAAATAAAATTAATTCTTTACTAGAATAATATTATCTTTTTTTGTTTTATTTTTCTCTCCACTCTCTTTTCTTTCGTTCTCTCTCCCCAATGCAAGCAAAGCCCTAATGGGTTCCTATGAGTTATGACATCAAGCTTACATGATGTCACAACATGAATAAAGGCAAAGTAAGAGTTGTGCAAAGTGTTTGGGTGGGGCACAAATTTTGCAACTGTCAATAAGTGTTTCTACTAGTGGTATTACCATCAATTTCAAGAAGGTTTTTACAATTTCATTTTATTCTTTCAGAAAAGAGATTTTGGTTCCCCAAAATTAAAATAATTATTTTTTATGTAGACAATTTTTATTTTAAAAACTCACAAATTCAATATTATTTATGTTTTTATGTAATATTCATCATAATTGCTATTATATATTTAACATTATTAAGAAAACATCATCTCAACATTTAAACAAAAAAAATAGTGCCACTTTTTTCATCATGAGATACAATATTTAAATACATACCAGGATATCATCTAATAGTCCCAAAATAAGAGGTATGAGTCTTCCAAAAGATTAAAAGACTTGATAATCTAAATCTAAATATATTAGACAAAGATATCATAATTGATTCTTTCAGAAATAGGAGAATCATAAGAAACTTTTTTTAATAGCTTTCTGTAACCAGATTAAATATCACTTATATCATTAATATAGTTAATTAATATAGATTCTCTCTTATATATTCATATGGACATAATTTTTTGAATTCTCAAATATTAAAATACAACTCCAAAATGGTTATTATAAGATTTTTGTATTCTATTATAATTTCTCACAAATAATATGTATATCAACTAGACATGATAAACACATTTCTCTCTGATAATCTTAAGAATAAAATATATATACAACAACCATCTTGTTTTACTATTTCAATGAATGCATGTATGATGTGTAGATTGTATAAATCTTATATACCAATACTAAACTTAGAATATAATTATTTCAATGTTTCAATATTTTAAAAATGCTATAATAACGTATCACTCAGGTCTAATTCCTTCCTCCATATAGACTATAATGACACTTATTCTAAAAGAAAATAAAAAATTCAACTTATTATATTATGAATATATTAAAAATATACAATAAATGTACACCATCAACTACATTTGTTATTAGTGAGGGTCATTTCATATGTCGAGGCAATCTTAGACTAAATATGCTAAATCAAAAAGAACAATTTAATCCAAATACATATGTTTTTGTAATGATCTTAATGATGCTAGAAAATCCAAATTAGATAATAAGTTAAATTTTTCATAGTATAATCCTTTAATCATTACTAAGTAGATTTCTTCTAATTTTATTAAAAAGTCAGCTAGTCATGAAAAAAATATTCCCTTGCTTAGACAACATGATGAATTTGTTGGCTTGATGATTTAAGATGAGACATTGTTAGTAATTCTACTTCCAGGGTTTGTAATTTTATAGATTCAGAAGAAGAAAAAGAAAATAAAAAAATGATATATCCACAAACCACAATTCAGAAACACATAAAATAATATGGTTCACTAGTCGTCCAGCATGACTAGCTATATCCACTAAAAAAATAATTATGTGTTTACAGATTATAACCAAAACAATGTCTTACAGATGCAACAATTGCGAAGAAAAAAAATCATACAGATAGAGTAGACAAAAATGAATATTTCAGCAGTAAATTGGGAGTAGCAAAAAATAGAAATAAAAAATCAATTTGTATTAAACAATTTCTCAATATCAATAATGGTGCGGGTCGAATCACTTGGGTGGATCGAGTTATGCTCCAAAATTTTTTTCGGCCCACTGACTGAGCAGCAACCCCCATTGGGGTGCTATTGCTGCATTCCCAACCTTTCAAAATTTTATTTCCTGCACTAACAATATATAAATAGAAAATATTTTTTGTTATACAAAGCAGTTTATCAAAACAAACTAAATACAACAGACATTAAATATACAATTTTCTCTAGCTTGCATTGTTTCTCTGCTGCAACTCTGTGTGCTATCTATCTCATCGAAGCTGCTAACTATGACTCAATATAGGACTGCTACTATTGTATTACATATGGTACTTCTCAATAAAATTATTTTGAACTTCTTCAACAAAGAATTATCAACACTGAAATCACGAATCAAAGCCACAATATTATAAACTAATGAAGGCAACTCTAAACACAAAAGAAAACCTAACACGTGAAAAAAAATATTACTTAATTTCTATATGCACTGGTTTACCAAATCCAACTGCTAAAGCATCTACAACAAGTTTATCTCCCAATTTTACGCACTTTACCGATATCTTTTCATTCTTTTTAAGGGCTGCATATATGAAATAGTACTTATCATCAAACATGTTCCAATCCCACATCCGAGTCCAACACCATGTTTTTCCCTTCAGTATTAAGGATCAAGACACTCACTGGAGCCTCCAAGTGTCTGACTCCAACCCCATTAGCTAACTCATTTCATTATTCTGAGACACCACACTTATGTGTCCCATGTTTCCCAAATGAAGATGAATATTTCTTCACCATATCCAACAACTAAAACCTAGCAAAATGATATAATGCCATCAAATAACTAGATACATAAAATGATACACAAACTCATTATCAACTTGTTTTATTAAACAAGAATACTACCACATGAAAATAATTGACACTTAATGTAAGGTGAAATATATAGAGAAGCAGCAAAATCAAATGAGAATCAGTTGAGCAAACAATTGGTGCAAAATGGAAGAAAATGAAGGAAGCTTTGCCTGTCCATCATGCACCCTTTTTGTTGCAGTTGAGCGACCAGCACCAGCATCAAAATGTCCACCTTAATAAACAAACAAACACCAAAAACAAGCACGACAACTGGGAGAGTGGTTGCATCAATTTGTGTTGGCTCACAGTAAAGGAAGTAATCTGGCATTCTTTTGGTCTTATATGGCTTTCCTCTTCTCGGCACAAGCTCAAACTACATCAATTTTAAGCCTCAAACAATTTCAACACAAACACAAAAATTGGCATTTCACCGCAAAAATATTTCAAAAAACAAAAACAAAAACAAAATCAAAATAAAAATCAAAATACTAGATGAGTCATCACCTCAGCATGTTGTGCACCACCACCATGCATCTGTAGGTGACTATGCATGTCTCCTATCACACATTGTGCATGCATACTACCCTTATGCAAGAAGTTGTTGCCCAAATTGTGCACGCACCTGCTACCTTGTATTTCTTTTGTTATTACAGATAGTGGTGGGCGACCTTCTAGGATTTGTAATTTCTAACTCACACATATATACATACATCTAATATTATGTTAGCAATTAAAATACAAAAATAAAAATAAAATAAACACTCAATAATCAAAATGTCATATAACTAAAATTATTATCTAATGGACAAAAATAATTAGTGCAGCTCAAATTAAGTAATCTCTTTAAAAGTATCCAAAATAATAAAAAAAAATAAAAAAATCAACAAACATAATATATTATCTCAACACATGTTCATATATAAATTGCTATCTCCTCAAATGACATTATATTTAACATTTTTCAAAAGACTAAATTGACTCTCTTATAAATAAAGAATTATGATGGATTTACTATCAAAACTAAGAGGAGCTCAAATAGAGTGTGAGAAACAAGTGCAAAATGTTCATCAACCTCAAAAGAGATCTCAATCTTTCATAGCTTATCACATGTCTAAGTATATTAAATACAACATGATATAAATTTATTATAAAAAATTTATTAAACTAATTATACATATAATATATGTGATATAGAATTAGATAATTACAAGATATTTAAACTTTTTTATGACACTCTCATATTTAATAGATTAAAAATTATTTCTTTGGTGAAATAGAATTAATTTTTTATGAACATATGTTATCATTATTCCAAAAAAATATATAAAAATATACAAAAAAGTCGTGCATTTCAACTTTCATAGAAAAAAAATATTAATTAGATTCAAATGTATTAAGTTTAAGAGAAAACAATTTCATAGAATGTATCAATCTATGCTCTTGGAAAATAGATCAATAATATAAATCTTTTCATAGGTAACGAACAAAACTTATATTGTAAATAAAAATAATCAAGTAATTGTTGTTTTCTAATTTATATTAAACATGCTTTGTGATGGATTAGCCATTTTACAAAATAATTGGGTTAGTTAATTAGGTCATGAGTCATGAGTGCCCAAAAACAACTCATGCCTAGGACCTAAGTAGCTCTGCACATGCATTGTCTTGGGTAATGAGTCAGAATGGTCCGACCATGACCTTAGCACAAACAATTCTTAGGCAAGAGTAATGGGTCACAAGTAGCACATTGGGCTAGCTCACACCACAACCACAAATGGCATATAGGGCCACTAAATGTGGCTCAGCAAGACCCATGGTCTCATGCCATACACGACCATGCCATGCTGAACTAGTTAGACACTCATACCCACGATAAAATGCTCATAAGAGTGCCCCAAGGACTGTGTCACTTCATCAAAACTCTAGACCTGTGATACAAGACCTGCCGGCCATAATCAATGACAAATGGTGAAAGTATATAGAAGCTATGACCTATCAAAGGTACTACAGTACACAATATATTTTTTATATTATTTATTTAATACATGAATACAAGAACACATAAAAATTTTATTAGAGCACTTCTTTTTACTATGATATCCTTTTTTTAAGTGCAAAACATGAATCCAAACAAAAAGAAATCTCAAAAATTTTCATATTATGATTTACCTCAATCTTGAAAATAATCTAAGTGAAGGAAAAATCAACATATGCTTACCTTGCAATCTGAATTAGTTGCCCCAAATTGTCCTAGTGATAAAGAAGCTTCTCTCTGACTCTCAGGGCAACATGAGCTATTTATCAGAAAAAACCTTTAGAGAGTTATTAAAAAAAAATTTAAATAGCAAAATTACAGTAACTCAAAGTAAATTTAGATAGTAAATTTAGATAATGATATAAAAATAGAATTTGATCAGATACATAATGAATAGAGATTTAGTTTTCCAAAAAATGCTATAAATGGAAGAACCTAAGCAACTAGATAACATGCTGCAATGCCCTAGCAGATAGAACTTCTTTCTTAATGTTTGGAGATGAGTGAACCAAATTTCCAATCACACCTACCTGCAACAATAAAAATAATTGGTCCAAATAAGAAAATAAAGGCCAAGATCAAAATTTTAGAATAATAATAACTAAAAAAATAATTGAGGTCTCAATTTTTATGTAAAGTAACTACTTCATAATGTATAGCAGCATCTTCTGAGCACAACATTAATATGAGAGTGGGAAAAGAATCACACTCGAAAATCTAAAAAGTCAAAAAAAATGCATTATTTCATAAATAAAAAAATATTATATTTTAATATAGTATTTCATATATATATATATATATATATATATATATATATATATATATATATATATATGTGATGGTTATAATTTTTTAAGAATTCAATTTATTTTTTATGAATATAATATGAAATAATTATAAAGGCATTAAATTTCATATTATTTGATATAATTTATATTTTATAAAATTACAAAAATTACTTATAGTGATAAGATCATTAAAAAAAATTATATTTATTATTTTAATAAAAATAGAATATTAAAAGCTAATAGTAAAGCTCTTACTCAATTGTTTATTTCTTATAAATTCAGTAGGGACAAAAAATAAAACTTGAATTCAAATCAACTTAGGGTCAATTTGCTAATACTTTTCAAAAGTGTTTATACGGCTAAAAATAATTGTAAGTATTTTTAGGACAAAAAAATATTATTAGTAATATTTTAAATAACTCTTTTGAAATCCTAAAAAATACTTGAAGTGTTCTTTTAATAACAACATTGAAATATTTATTTTTTAAATCAACAAAATTTTTTTTTGAAGGAATTATAATATTTATATATTAATCTTTAAATATGAATTTATTTTCTTTTAAATTTATTAAAAATTTGAATTTTATTATATAATTCAAAACTTTCAAATCTTTTAGTAATTAATTTTTAAAAAGATTTCTATAATGATAAAAATATATATTTAACTTTAAATTAAATAAATATTTACTTGTTTATTTGTTAATTCAAATATTTTTATAATTTTTTTATTTAATCATAAAATTAATGATTTTAGCTTTTTGATAGTAGTAATTTTTATATATGTTCATTTATTAATTAAAATAATAATGATTATAATTACATAAATAATTATTTAATGTTTTTTTAATACAAATATTAAAATTTTGTAATTAAATATTTCATAATTATATTTTGTATAATATTTTTTAAAATTTTATAATCATAAAAATAGTTATTTTTATCTATATTAATATAAATTTTTATTTGTATTTATATATATATTTGAAATTATTTATTTATAATATCCTATTTTTATAATTATATGAGGAGAATGTGTCTTCCAAGGAAAGCTCATCCATAGACCATGACAAATCATTAATATACAAAATTATATAAAATATTTAAATAGATAATATATAAAAAAAATTAGATTAGTATAGATTAGCAATAGAAATTATCCCCAGCCCAAATAGCTAGGGAAAAGTTCATAATTAAATGCATATATTTTGTTGAAATTATCATTTAAGGAATAATCACTTGTAATTACATATAAAATTGTAAAAAAAATATAAAATATTATTTAGCATGGGAATTTGTCTCGAACTAATTAGCTAAGGATCATCTATCTTTAAAGTCATTGCTAAAGTGGCCAACATTCTTTGTGGGAATATTTATGATAATTTTAGCTAGGGATAATTTTCAATAAAAAATTTTTGACTCTAATCTAGCACAAATCCATCACAAATATATAATTCAATGCAAAATTAAACATCTCTGGCTATTCCCTAGCTAATCACTTGCTAATTATCAAGGGTTTTTTCTCTAAAAAAATTTCCATAGCTAAACAAATATTTTCTTTTAGTGAGATAGATAACTAGATAGATAGACAAATAGATAAACAGATAAAAAGATAGATAGATATATAGATCGATATATAAATAGACTGATAGATAGACAAAAATATAGATAGAGAGATAGAGAGACAGACAGACAGACAGATTGATAGATAGATAGATAGATAGAGAGACAGCTAGATAGAAAGATAGAAAGATAGATATATAGACCAAAAGAAAGGCAGATAGATAGATAAATATATAGATATATAGGTATATAGATAGACATATAGATGGAAAGATAGATAGACAGACAAATAGACAAATAGAGATATAGACAGATGAATAGATAAAACAACAAACAAAAGAAAAGATAGATAGTAAGAAAGAAAGATAGACATATAGACAGATAGAAAGTCATATAGTCAGTTAGTTAGGTAGGTAGATAGTAAGAAATGTAAGCAGACAGACAAAGAAACATACAGATCGATATTCAATTAGACTAAAAGATAAATAGACAAAAATTACACAGACAATAAATAGGTAGATATATAGACAGATTAATAGATAGATTGATAAACATATTGATATATAGAAAGATAGATAGATAGATAGATATAAATACTAATAGATAGAGAGTAAGAAAAATAGATTGACGAATAAATAGAGAGATACATAGATAAACAGATATACAGAATATAAATAGATAGATAGATAGATATAAAAATAGATTTACATTTTTTTAGATAGAAAGATAGATAAAAAAATAAAAATATAGATAGATAGATAGACAGATAGGTAGATAGATTGATAGAATGATAGATAGATTGGTAGATAGATTGATAGATAGATTGATAGACAAATAGAGATAGATTGATAGACAAACATATAGATAGACAGAAAGATAAATGGATAGAGAGATAAATAGATAGATAGATACATAGATAGATAGATAGATAAATAGATAGATAGATAGAAGGATAAATAGATAGATAAATAGAGAGAGATAGATAGAGAGATAGTTAGATAGATAGACAGATAGATAGAGAAATAGACACACAGATAGAAAGACATAAAGTTTGATTGATATATTGAGAGTTAGATAGGTAGATAGACAGACAGATTTATAGATTTATAGTTAGACATATTGATAGAAAGATAGATAGATAGAAATAAAGATAAATGGAATGATAAACAGATAGATGGTCAAAAAGATAGATAGATAGATAGATAGATAGAGAGATAGTCAAAAAGATATACAGATAGATAGATAGATAGTCAGATATATAGATAGATAGATAAATAGATATATAGAATGATACACAAATAGATAGACATAAAAATAGATAGAAAGATAGAAAGATAGAGAGATAGATAGATATTTAGACAAATAGATAGACAGATAGATAGATAAATATAAAGATAGATAGACATATAGATAGACAAACAGATTGATTGATAGATTGATTGATAAAAGATAGATAGATAGATAGAAACCTAGATAGATTGATGGGCATATATATAAAAAGAAAGATAGATAGATAGTCAGACAGATATATAGATAGACATATAGAAAAATAGATAGATAGAAAGATAGACATATAGACAAATAGATAGATAGACGAATAGATACAAAAACATAATGATAAATAGATAGATGACAAAAGGATAAATAGATAGATGACAAAAGGATAAATAGATTAATAGATAGATAGATAGATATATACACAGATAATAGACAAATAGAATGAATGATGATAGACAAATTTATATAAAGATTGATAGACAAATTAATAGACAGTTTGATATACAAATTGATTAATAGATTGATAGACAGATAGATTGATAATTTGATAGACATTTAGATAAATAGATAGATATTTAGACAGATAGATAGACAGAGAAATGGAGAAAAGATCCATAGATTATTAGACATATAAATAGATCAAAAGATAGACATATAGAAAGATAGATAGATAGGAAAATAGAAAGAAAGATTGAAAGATAGTTAATTGACTGAAAAATAGACATATAGACAGAAAGAAAGATAGACAGATATATATACAGATAGATAGATAGATAGAAATATAGATACATATGTAGATAGATATATAGATAGATAAAGTGATAGAAAGAAAGAAAGACAAATAGATAGACACATAAATAGACAAATAGATATATAAATAGATAGATAGATAGATAGAAAGATAGATAGATAGACATATAGATTGACATAAAGATAGATAGATATATAGATATATTGATTGATAAATAGACAAAAAGATAGATAGATAGATAGATAGACAAATATATATACATTTTGATAGACATATTGATAGAAAAAATGATTGATAGAAAGATTTATTGATTGATAAATAGATTGAGTGAAAGATAGATAAATAAATAGATAGATGGATGGATATATAGACAAACTGATAGATAGATAAATAAATAGATTAATAATTTGATAGAAAGAAAGATAAACTTATATAGATGGGTAGATAAATAGATAGATAAACAAACATATAGATAGATAAATAGATAGATAGACAGATCGACATACACACACATAGATAGATAGATAGACAAATTAATAGACAAATTGATTGACAGATTTATAGAGAGATTTATAGCCAGATTCATAGACATTTAGATAGATAGATTGATAGACATATATATAGATATATAAATTTATAGATAGACAAATAGATTGATAGATTATTAAATATAAAGATTGATAGTGATATAGATGATAGATTGATAGATACATAGATAGATAGAAAGAAATGCTGAAAGATAGATATATAGAAAGACAAAAAGATTGATGGATAGATAGATAAAGAGATAGACAGAGACATAGACAGATGGATAGATAGATAGATAGCTAGCTAGATATATTGATTTATAGACAAATACAAAGATAGAAAGATATAAGATAGATAGATAGATAGACAGATAAATAAAGATTGTTAGACAATAAGATAAATAGATATATAGATAGAAAGGTAGATACACAAATAGATAGAAAGATAGAATGATAGATAGATAGATTGATTTATAGATTGACATATAGTTTGATAGAAAGATTGATAGATAGCTTGATAGACAAATTGATTGAAAGATTTATATACAAATTAATAGACAGATATACAAATAGATAAATAGATAGATTTACAGATTAATACTAAAATTGATAGAAAGATAGATAGTTTGATAGATAAGTTAATAAATTGACAGAACATAGACATGTAGATTGACATATTGATAGATAGATAGGTAGATTTATAAATAAATTGATAGACAGATAGATAAAAAGATAGATAGCTGTCTCTCTATCTATTTGTCTGTCAATCTAAATGTCTATCTATCTATATTAATTAATCTTTATATCTATTTGTCTATCTTTATTTGTATCTCCTTGTCTATCCTTATATATGTCTCTATGTCTATCTATCCATATATTTATCTATGTGTCTATTAGCTTATCTAAATATATATCTATCTTTCTATCAATCTGAATAACTATATGTCTATCTATTTTTCCACCTATCAATCAATCTATCTTTCTATTTATATATCTATCTATCTTTATGTCTATCTAATGTCTATCTATCTGTCTATCTTTCTAACTATCTATCTATATATCTAATTATTTTTTTATATCTCTATCTATTTTCCTATCTATATATCTATTGTAAAATACTGAAAAGAAAAGATAAATAACTAACATTATTTGATTTCAGGAAAAAAGAGCAAAATGGTAATTTTATAATAAGAGAAAATAACCTGAAAATTTTAGGGCTATATTGATAAAATGGATGTCCTTATTGAATTTGTCTTGGAAAATATAGCTATGGTGTCAAATTTCATTAAATTCTGAGAAAGTCAGAATTTAGTTATATTTTTATTTATTTAATAATTATTAGAATATTTATGAAAAAAAAAATTCTTGTAACCGAAAGACCACGCCGCGTCATCCACATGTGGCAGCGCCTGTGTGGACGGTCTGCCAGTTGTACATGTGTTTAAAAAAATTAATTATATCATTACTTAATAATAATAAATAAATAAATATATTAAAAAAATTGAAAAAAGTCAGGAATTCGAAAAAATGGGACAAGCTAGAAAAAATTCGGCACCGGAGGGAGAGAGAGGCAGTACAGAGAAAAAAAAATCCGTTAACTTTCAATCAATCATAAGAAATTATTTTGGAATCGGAATAATGTAGTTCAAGAACTAAAGTTACTCTACACGATGAGATTTCACACTGATATCAAATTTAAAAAGTTTCGGTAAAATTTTTAGGAAGGTTGCGGTTTTCTTTTATCGCAATTTCTTTCTATTTAATGGCCTGAAATGATCATGTTTTATATTTTAAGTCGAATTGTTGGAAAATTTAATGGAAGTAATTAAATGGTGAAAAGTTTGGTATTTTGTTAGAAATTTTTAGTTCAGGAAGAATTGGATTTGGATTGTTATAATTGTGTCTGAAATATGGGTTAAATTGGAAATAGTATAATTGCTTTTCATATGCACGGGAATATTCCATATACATGGGTGGGTGCATGATATATATATATATATATATGTATATGTATATGGATGGTATTTAGCGAAGTCGATTTGGGGAAACGTCCAGACTGAGTTGTGCTGGATTTTATTTGGTATTTGGTTATTTTGGATTGCGAACTCAAATTGGGACAATGTTCAGCAGAGTTATGATGTTGTTTATTTCTCAGAGTAAATCTAAGAAAATCATATTTTATTTGGATAAATGTCTAATATTTTTTTCGTAGGAGGTCCTTATTTTTGGAAATAATTTTAAGAAAATAAATATTTCTATAGATAAATATACATATTACATATGCATATCCAGAGATATAATATATCACACTTGGCTTCGACATGTGTGAGGGAGTCACAGGAATATGGGCATATAAACATTTCATCCATAATTGCATTCATATAAATAGTGTACTTGAATTGGCGTTGATGTATATTCATGACATTTTACGTGCACTTAGGTAGGAAGTAATTCTGAAAAAGTTTACCCTACCGAGCTTTGCTCACTTCGTTGTGGGACCCCTTTTTAGGTACGAGTCCCGGATAGATGACAGATCCACATACAGGATTGAACATGTGAAGGAAAGCTGATTGTGGCTTAAATAATATGTTGTGTGTTTTCTTTCTTCCGCTGAGCAAATAAAATGTAAAAGGAAACAAATGGATTGTACATTTAAGAAAATTTTATTTTATTGCACATTGTATTGTGTGATGGAATGAATGGGACCCTCGGAAAAATGAGGTGTCACCACTTGGTATCATAAGCAATCATGAGTTGCTCCAAACCTTGAGAGAACATAAGTTGTATGCCAAGTTTGGTAAATGTGACATTTGGTTGACATAAGTAAAATTTTTCGGGACATGTAGTGTCAGCTACAAGTGACTCAGTAGACCCTGAAAAAGAAATGGCGGTCATGAGTTGGGAGAGGCCAAAGTCACTTTTTGAAATACATAGTTTTTGGGATTTACTAGGTATTACAGAAGGTTTATTGAGAATTTTTCACGGTTGGCTGCTCCAATGACTAGATTGACCAGGAAAGAAGTCATGTATGAGTGGACTGATTCATGTGAAAAGGCATTCTAGGAATTAAAAAAGAAGCTTACTTTAGTGCCTATTCTGATAATTCCTGATAGGGGGCAGAGATATACAGTGTATTATGATGCCTCGAAAGATGGATGAGGATGTGTTCTGATGCAATATGGGAGAGTGGTAGCTTATGGTTAAAGATAGTTAAAGAATCATGAGAGAAATTATCCCACACATGATATAGAATTGGCAGCTATAGTCTTTGCTTTAAAAATATGGCGCTACTATTTGTATGGAGAGCAATTTGAGGTATATTCAGATCATAAAAGTCTGAAATATATCTTTACACAAAGAGATCTAAACATGAGACAACGTTGATGGATGGAGTATCTGAATGATTATGATTTTACTTTTCATTACCATCCAGGTAATGCAAATGTGGTGGCAGATGCACTTAGTCGAAAGTCACGAGGTGCACTAGCTAGTATAGCTTTGGGGGAATGGGATATGCTTGAAAATATGGGATGATTCAGCTTACAGTATAGCAGTCGAAATCAGGGTATTATCGGAAGTTTAGTAGCTATACATTCACTATTAAATAAAGTAATTGAGATGCATAAACAAGATGTAGAAATATTATCTATAAAGAACCAAGTAGAGACTGGTACGTGCGATGAATGTTGGGCTACTCATATGGATGGTAGTCCTTGATTTAGGGGACGGATTGTGGTTCCCCAGATAGTGGAATTAAGAGAGGAGATTCTTAAGAAATTTCACTGTTCTCATTTTCCAGTACATCTGGGTGGCACAAAAATGTATAATGATTTTTGTCGATAATATTACTAGAATAGGATGAAGAGACATATTGGGGAATTTGTTCGATGATGCCTCATGTGTCGGCAGATAAAGGCTAAGCATCAGAGGCTAACAGGATTACTCCAGTCTTTGGAGGTAGCAGAGTGGAAATGGAAACATATCACAATGAATTTTGTGACTCACTTGCCATGGACATCATGAAAATATGATGTTGTATGGGTAATTGTGGACATGCTTACAAAGTCCGCATATTTTCTAGCAATGCGAATGACCTTCACATGCGAGGAATTGTGTAGGCTATACATATGAGAAATTGTCCAATTACATGGAGTGCCAGTATCTATTGTATCAGATAGAGATCCATGATTTACAGCTCATTTTTGGAAGAGTTTTCAGAATGTAATGGGAACACAATTGATAATAAACACTACTCTCCATCCACAAACTGACGGTCAGTCGGAAAGAACCATACAAGTTTTGAAAGATGAGTTGCGAGCATGTTGTCTGGATTTCAAGGGTAGTTGGGAAGAACATATGCCTTTGGTCGAGTTTGCCTATAACAATAGTTATCAAGAAAGTATCCAAATAGCACCATATGATGCATTTTATGGAAGGCCATGTCGATCTCCAGTTTGTTTGTCTGAGGTGGGAGACTGATCCATCACGGGTCTAGATGTGATCGGAGATACCTTAGAGAAAGTAGTTTTGATACGACAACATCTTCTTACAGCACAAAGTCGACTGAAAAGTTATGCTGATAAACGAAGATGATCCCTAGAATTTGAAGTGGGATATCATGTTTTCATGAAAATGATGCCAAAAATGGGAGTAATCAGATTTGACAAGCATGGAAAGTTATCACTAAGATATATTGGATCTTTTGAAATACTCGAGAAAGTTGGGTTGATTGCTTATCGATTGGCATTTCTACCACATTTATCTAGAATCCATGAGATATTTCACGTCTCTATGCTTAGAAAATATATTCCTGGTACAACTCATGTAATGGATTGGGCCGAACTAGTTATTGACACATATGGAACATTTAAAGAAATGCCACTGCGAATCATTGATAATCAAGATCAAGTTTTGCGACGCAAAATTGTAAGACTAGTAAAAGTAATATGGTAGCATCAAGGAATAGAAGAAACAACCTGGGAACGTGAAGACATGATGCGTGTTACTTATCCTTTTTTATTTGAAAATTAATGTTTGTATTTTAGTAATTTAAAGAAATTATTTAACTTTGCAATATGTTTATAAGTATAAAGGTATAATTGTGGGAATTTCGGGATGAAATTCTTTAAGGAGGAGCAAATGTGAAATCCCGAAAAAAAAGATAAATAACTAACATAATTTGATTATAGGAAAAAATGGCAAAATGGTAATTTTGTAATAAGAGAAAATAACCTGAAAATTTTAGGGCTATATATATAAAATGGTTGTCGTTATTCAATTCGTCTAGGAAAATATAGCTACGGTGTCAAATTTTGTTAATTTTTGAGAAAGTCAGAATTTAGTTATATATTTATTTATTTAATAATTATTAGAATATTTATGAAAAAAGAAACAATTTCTTGTAACCGAAAGACCACGCCGCATCATCCGTACATGGCAGCACCTGCGCGGGAGGTCTTCCGACTGTACATGTGTTAAAAAAATTAATTATATTATTATTTAATAATAATAAATTAATAAACATATTAAAAAAAGGAAAAACGTCAGGAATCCGAAAAAATAGGAGAAGCTGGAAAAAATTCGGTGCCGGAGGGAGAGAGAGAGACAGTACAGAGAAAAAAAAAATTGTTAACTTTCAATCAATCATAACGGTTTATTTTAGAATTAGAATAAAGTAGTAGAACAACTAAAGTTACTCTACAAAATGAGATCTTCACACTGATATCAAATTTAAAAAGTTTCAGTGAAATTTTTTGGAAGGTAGCGGTTTTCTCTTATCAAAATTTCATTCTATTTAATGGCCTGAAATGATCATGTTTTATATTTCAAGTCGAATTGTTGGAAAATTTATTGGAAGTAATTAATTGGTGAAACATTTCGGTATTTCGTTAGAAATTGTTAGTGTAGGATGAATTAGATTTGGATTGTTATAATTGTATCTGAAACATGGGTTAAATTGGAAATGACATAATGACTTTTCATATGCATGAGAACATTCCATATACATGAGTGGGTGCATGATATATATATATATATAGGTATATGGTTGGTATTTAGCGAACTTGAATTGGGACAACGTCCAGACTGGTTTGTATGAATTTTTTTTTTGGTATATGGTTTTTATAGATTGTGAACTCGAATTGGGACAACATCCAGTAGAGTTATGATGGTGTTTATTCTCGGAGTAAATCCTAGAAAATCATATTTTATTCGGATAAATGTCCAATATGTTTTTCGAAGGAGGTCCATATTTTTCGAAATAATTCCAAGAAAATAAATATTGCTATAGATATATACACATATATACATATGCATATCCAGAGATATAATATATCACACATGGCTTCGGCATGTGTGAGGGAGTCATTGGGACTCAGGAATATGGGCATATAAACATTTCATCCATAATTGTATTCATATAAATAGTGTACTTGAATGGGTGTTGATGTATATTCATGACGTTTTACGTGCACTTAGGTAGTGAGTAACTCTGAAAAAGTTTACTCTACTAAGCTTTGCTCACTTCATTGTGGGACCTCTTTTTAGGTATGGTCCACGACAGATGCCAGATCCACATACGGGATCTCACATGTGGAGGAAAGCTAGTTGTGGCTTAAATAATATGTTGTGTGTTTTCTTTTTTTCACTGAGCAAATAAAATGTAAAAGGAAAAAAATGTATTCTAAATATGAGAAATTTTTATTTTATTATACATTGTATTGTGTGAAGGAATGAATGGGACCCCTAGAGAAATGGGGTGTCACATCTATCTATTTATTTGTCTGTCTATCTATCTATCTATATATGTATCTATATATATGTTTGTCTAGCTATCTATATATCTATATATCTTTCTGTATATCTACCTATTTGTCTATCTATCTATCTATCTAATTATGTATCTAACTATCTATCGATCTTTATTTCTATCTATATATAAATCATTCTATATGTCTATATATTTGTCTATCTATCTGTCTATCAATCAAAATATCTATCTATATATTTGTTTATCTATCTATCTATCTTTAAGTCTATTTATTTGTCAATCTATCAATCAATCTTTCTGTTAATTTAACTATCAATCTTTCTCTCTATCTTTTGTCTATCTATTTGTATATAGATTTGTCTATATATCCATTTAAATGTATATCTATATGTCTAATCATCATTCTATCTTTTTGTCTATCTATTTGTCTAATTATCTATATTTATATCTATCTATCTTCTTATCTATCTATTTGTCTATCTATCTAGCTATCTATTTATTTAACTATCTATATATTTATCTAACTATCTATCAATCATTCTATATATATATATATATATATATATATATATATATATATATATAAAACTTTCTGTCTATCTATTTATTTATGTATCTATCTTTCTATCTATCTTTGATTCTTTCTATCTATCATTCTATCTATCTATCTATATATCTATCGATCTATCTGTTTGTCTGTCTATCTATATTTATGTCTATTTATTTGTCTATCTATTTGTTTATCTATTTTTTATCTATCTATATATTTATCTATCTATCTATAAATAATTCTTTTTATTTTTTTATCTATCAATATGTCTATCTATTTGTGTATCTATCTGTCTATCTAACTATCTATCTTTCAATCTATCTCTTTAACACTCTATCTTTCTATCAAACTATCTGGCTATCTAGCTATCTAATTGTCTGACAATGTATATGCTTATCTAATCATTGTATC
>JAREIK010003977.1:70000-95000 GCA_029783825.1 Sapria himalayana | reverse complement strand
CTATATCTATATCAACTGTCTATATATCTGGATATCTATATATTTTTCTATCTATATATCTATCTATCTATCTATTTGTCTATCTATCTGTCTATCTATATTTCTATCTTTCTACCTATCTTTCTTAATTTCTTTCTGTCTAATTATCTGCATAATAATTTATAGATCTATCTGTCTAATTATCTATCTCATATATTTTTCTATATGTAATTCTCTATTTACAATCTTTCAATCAATCAATCTATCTTTCTAAAATCTATCTATCAATCTTTTAATCAATATGTCTATCAATTTGTCAATCAATTTTTTTTAATATGTCAATCAATCAATCAATCTATATGTCTATCTATCTGTATATCTATCTATTAATCAATCAATCTTTGTATATGTCTATCTATCTATCTATCTACCTATCTGTACATCTTTCTATCTCTCTAATGGTCTCTCTATTTATTTGTTGCCTACCTATCTATATGTATATAGATTTGTCATTCTATCTAACTCTTAGTTTGTTTGCTTGTTTGTTTTTCTTTCAGACTATCTATATATCTGACTATATATATATATATATAACTATATATCTAAATAACTATATATATATATATCTATCTATCTATCTAACTATCTAAAGGATCTATCTATCTATTTGTTTGTCTGTCTATCAATCTATCTTTCCTTCTATGTATCTATCAATCTATGTATGTATGTATGTATGTATCTATCTATCTATCTTTCTTTCTATCTATTATTCTATCAGTCTATCTTTATAATTATCTATCTATCTATCTATCAATCTATTAGTCTATCTATATTTCTATCTATCTATCTATCTATCAATTTTTCTATCAATTTATTAATCAATAAATATATCTATCTATCATTTGTTTATCATTTTGTCTATCAATTTGTCTATATATCTATCTTTCTATCTATTTGTCATTCTATCTATCTATCTATTTATTTTTTTATCTATTTATTTAATTTTATATCTATCTATTTTTATATATGTTTGTTTGTCTATATGTCTATCTATCTATCTATTAATTTTTTTTTCTATCTATTTGTCTATCTTTCTATATATCTATATGTCTATCTATCTTTCTATCTAGCAATTTATCATTCTATCAATCTATCAATCGATCTATCTATCGATCTATCAGTCTTTATATATATTAATCTATCAATCAATTTTATATCTATCTATCTGTCAATCAATCAATCATTCATTCATTCTATCTGTCTGTCTATTTATCTATCTATCAATCTATCAATCAACAAATCTATCTATCTATCTATCACTTATATCTATCTATCTATCTATATATCTCTTTAACTATCTTTCTGTTTGTTTATCTGTATGTCAATCTGTATATTTATTTCTCTATCTTTCTATAAATAAATCTATCTATTTGTCTATCTATCTATCTTTATATCTATCTATCTTTCAATCTGTCTGTCTATCTACCTATCTATCAATATATTGATCTATTTGTCTATCTTTATGTCTTTCTATTTGTCTATCTATCTATCTATCTATCTTTCTCTATTTCTCTTTATCTATCTATATATATCTATATATCTATCTATTTGTCTATCTATTTATATATCTATCTATCTATCTATTTGTCTATCTATCTATATATAGATATATCTATCTATCTATTTATCTGTCTATATATCTATATATCTATTTATCTATCTTTCTGTTTATCTATATTTCTAAAAATTTCTCTGTAAATCTATATATCAATCTATGTATCAATCTATCTATTAATCTATCTATCATTCTATCTATCTATTTGTCTTTCAACCTATCAACATATGTATCTATCAATCTATCTGTCTACCTATCTATCTATTAATATGTCTATCTATCTATCTATTTATCTATTGGTCTATCTATCCATCTATCTATCTATCCATGTATCTATATGTCTATTTGTCTATTTATCTGTATATTTGTCTATCTATATATATATCTTTATCAATCTAATATCTCTGTCTATCTATCTTTGTATCTATCTATCTATCTTTCTCTCGATATATCCGTCTATCTACCAGTCTATCAAAATTTTATAAATTTATTTATCAATTTATCTATCAATCTATTTTTCAATATTTCTAAAAATCTATCTATCTTTCTATCTGTCTATCAATCTGTCTATCAATCAATCTATCTATCTATCTATCTATCTCTCTATCTATTTATCTACTTATCTATCTTTCAATTTGTCTATCTATGTTTTTATCAATCTATCAATCTATCTTTCTAGCTAACTATATATCTACATATATATTTTTCTATCTATTTATCTATATATCTATCTTTCTATAAATTAGTTTATCTATCTATCTATTTGTCTGTCTATCTGTCAATCTATTTGTCCATCTATTTATCAATCAGTCTTTCTATCTACCTATCTATTTGTCTATCTATTTGTCTATCTTTCTATCTATCTGTCTATCTATCTATATATTAATTTGTCTATCTGTCTATCTCTCTATTTATATATCTTTCTAACTATCTATATATTTTTCTAACTATTTGTCTATCGCTCTGTCTATCTATATGTCTATCTATCTTTTTATCTATTTTTCTATCTATCTATCTATCTGTTTGTCTATCTATCTATTGACCTATCTATCTATCTGCCTATTTATTTGTCTATTTATATGTCTATCAATCTTTATACCTTTCTATCTTTCAATTTGTCTATCTATCTATCTATCTAATTATTTATCTGTCTATCTATCTTTCTATCTATTTGTATTTCTTTCTGTCTATCTATGTGTCTAGCTATCTTTCTATCAATCAACTATCTATCTATCAATCTTTCTATCAATTTGTCTATCAATCTATCAATCAATCAATCTATATCTCTATCTATCTAACTATCAATCATTCAATCTATCTATCTATTCTATCTATCAATCAATGTATTTGTCTATCTATATAGCTATATGCACTAGAAGAAAATATTGATTTAGCTAGGGAAATTTTGCTAGGGCTAAAATCCCAACCTAATTAGTGAGGGATTAGCTAGGGAATAACAAAGAATTTTTGATTTTATATTAAATTAAAATTCTGCAATAGATTACTGACGGATTAGTGATGGAAATGTTCGATTGAAAATATTTTGTTGCTAATATTTTTGTAGATTTCTACACAATAAAAAGTAGGGAATTTAGTGATGGATTTAGTGATGGTATATCCCTAGCTAATTAGATCAAGACAAAATCCATCATTAAATAATTATCTGAATTTTTTTTTACTTTGTATTTTTTATTGCAAGTGATTATTTCTTAAATTTTATTTTTCACAAAATATATCTATTTAGTTAGAGATTTTTACCTAACTATTTGGCCTCGAGATAATTTTCATCACTATTTAATGATTTAATTTTATTATATGTTATTTGTTTTAATATTTTATTTAATTTTGTATATTAAAGGTTTGTATTCAATGGTCTATTGATGAGCGATCCATTAAATACACTTTCTACTCTTATATTTATAAAAATAGGTTATTATAAACAAATAATTTAAAAAATATATAAATACAAAAAATTTAATATTACTAAAGACTACAATAACTATTAATAAATATTACAATAACATTAAATTATTAATTCTAAAATTTTAAAAATTTTTAAAGATATTTTAAAAAATAAATGAACATATATTAAAGTTTCTACTAATAAAAAGATTAAATAATTCATTGTATATTAAAATATAATAATTAACGAAAAAACTAGTAAAGATTAATATTATTTTAACTATAAAAAATAGTTTTACGCCTAAAGAAATTTTTTTAAAAAATAATTACTAAAAAATTTGAAAATTTTAAATTATAAAAAAAATTACTAATTTTTAATAATATTTAAATGAAAATAAATTGATATTTAAAGATAAATATAGAGATATTCACCCCTATTGAAATTTATAAGAACTATATAATCGAATTAAATCTATCTCTAAAGTACCCCCAATCTGAGCTGATCTTTAGAGCCAAATACATGTTTTTATCTCTAAAGATCAGTAGGACTAGGTACAGAAATGTCTTGCGACACACCAGGATCAAAGTCAAGCATTGAGCATGCTCGAAATTTGGTACAATTTTAAAATTTATAACATTTATATATTTAGTGGTTATCCTAATAGTCTAAATAAATCAAATCTATGCATGGTTTTATTAATTTTGTTAAAATTTTTTAACATTTGTTATTTTTTAACTTAATAAATACATACTATAGGCTGGAGAATTGGGTAGTGATCCCAATTTTTATGAGATTTTCAGGAAAATGCATGTAAAGAAAGAGGATTATTAGTTTGTTGACAAAAACTCTCAGATAATTACTATAAGTTTCAATTATATTAATAAAATTTTATGATACTATAGTAAATTTTGAAAGTTATTTACAATACAAAACATTAAATTTATTTTATGTATATCTAGAATATTATTTATTTCTATTTCATCACAAGAATTCATTGAGGAATGTGTGACAGTTGCTTCTCAACATGTTGAGGGTCCTATGGATCATCGACCAATTGCCTATGATCCTATCTATTTGGAGACCATAAAAGGTTATAAGAAGAAGTGAGTATATGACATCGGCTTGAAGGGACTTGCATTTTGTTGTAGTAGTCATGCTTCTAATTTATCTGTCACAACAATGGTGGATGAGGTGGGCGAACATCAAGTAATAGAAACAAATAAAAGATTTGATGTTATGGAGACCAAAATGAAAGAGAAGGATGAGCAGATATCTCATTTGAAAGAAGAAATGTAGGAAATAAATAAGATATATTTGAGCAGACTAGACATTTGAAGGAAGAAATGCAATAAATTAAAGAAATGAATGATGAGATGAAAGAAATTAAGAATTTAATGCAACAGTAGATGTACTATATGGAGTCACAGTTAGTGGAATTGATGCGACATATAACATTTCAAGATGCAATTGCAAACCATGTAGGAGAGGCTATCACAAATGCACCAACTAATAATGAGGATAAATTTCTATCTGAATTATTTCTGAATTATTTTTGATTTTTGTCTATGTATAGCTAAACAAGATGAGATTTTTTTTGGAGGTATCATTTTTCATTATTCTAGTTTTGTTCTTTGCTTTGCCGATTAACCTAATCATGAATCTTTGTAAGACATTTGATGTGAGAGGCATAAAAAAATTCTGATTCAAAGCCTTTAAACATTGCCATAGTCCTTCCAAAGGATGGGTCCCATCTTTACCAATCTCAGCAGGATCAAAGAAGGCTAAGCTTCTATTATCTTTAATATTACTGAAAAATTTTATTTTTACACTCTCTCTCTCTAAAGATCATTGTTGGCCATATTTTAGATATTAGTTGAAGTTTTATGACTATCAACTTAGATTCATGTTTTTTTATGTCTATAATTACTATTTTTATATATCTATGAATATGTTTGTGTGTACCCAAATATTTTTGGTAGAGTTTTAGCCTATTATAGGTATATAAAAGGCTTGGCTTGTCCTCCTAGTGCTAGGAATAGCATGTTAGCTTCTGAAGTTGTGAGATGAACACAAAAATTCTAGTCCCACGTAGACATAGGTTTGTTCTTGACACTCTTATTTCGTGTAGATCTGCATTATCACTATTTAGATATATGACTACTTTTTATTGGTCATTGGTGGAATTAAACAATTGAATTGTTAATTTCCATAATGATTGCTAATGAAATTCAATTAAATGCGTTCATTCAGCTTGTTCTCCCCCTCTTGCATGTTCGTAGTGTAAGGGGTGACAAGGAGATGAACATGAGGAACTATAGCTATCAATGGGGTTGTGGTGGGTGCAAATCCACATACTACACAACTAGCACATCGATGTATCCCCTGCCGATGAGCATGAAAAGAAGAGGAGTGTGAATAGCTAGGAGGAAGGTGAGTCAAGATACCTTGTTATATGAAGTTTGCAAATTGTGTAGCCATTTGCTTTTTTTAAATATTTGGAAGATAAAACATCTAATTTTTGATGTTTTGTTCCTCTTATTTTCTTTGCATGTGCATTGTTTTTATGGAGTGCATATTGTTTTTATGGAGTGCATATTGAATTGTTCTGTAGTTACGTTGACGCATACAATGAAGTGATGGCCCCTACTTCGTACCAAGTGTGGAACCATATGGGAGCAGAAGATACATGGTTGATGGACTAATACAATGAAGCTAAGAAAACAAAATCTTCGGTGCAAGCACACGGTGAGGGGAAGAAACATTCTAATAAAAATCACATGGGAGCATGGTGCCGTAGTGGGTGGCGGGGCAGAGCTACCCCTTTATAGGCCTTGGGAGCAGGAGAGTTCTGGTTGTAGGGAGGCAATGTGTGAACTTTGATGCACCAAGCTTAGCTCATCGCTTGTCTTCCAAGTTTTCCACTAAGAGTTTTTAGATATATTTTCAAAAATTTAAATAATATTTGTATTTCTTATTAATGTTGACAGTGATGTTTTGTGCCTTCTTTGTAAAGTATAAATGGGTTAATACTTTACCTACTGTTCTATATCTATATCTATCCCCACTATTCTATATCTATATAAGACCTCCATATATATTGCAGTGTATATGTATATATATATTATAGTATATATGTACATATATACTTAGTATATGTACATATACACTATAATATTATATGTACATATATACTATATATAACTATCTTATTAATGAGCACGATGTTTGTGATATTGCTTATGTTTTGCTGGGTGTCATGTCCTCTACTTTATCAATTGATACGTTGTTCTATTGATAGCTTTTTGGAGGAAGAATTAGCATGTCTTACACATTTAAGCATGCCTAGCACATAGAGGTACACTTCGAGAGTGTAATAAAAATTATTCAACATGTGAGTTGCCCTAATAAAAATAACATGTTATATAAGGGCATTGTTTGTATGAGGTTATTCAGCAAGTGTATTATATATATTTTATGTTGTGTGATTTAATGTTTTACATGGTATCAAAAGCGACCCAAGGGAAAGTTAAACTCTAGGGGGGTGTGTGTTGGAAAGAGCTGTAAACCCCTAGAAGGAGTGCATCCACTATGCACTAGCTACCACGATTACCCATGCTTTGTGTGCTATGAATATCTTTGCATGCTCACTGTATGTTATAAAAACCATCACACTCCCACTATGTGTTATTGAAATCATTGCTCACAAGGTTTAAGTTTTGATTCCAACTACATCAATGCCATATGTGACCCATAGGGGTGGATATTGCTAAATCTAAATTTTATGAGCCGGATCAGATGCTATATGACCTCAAATACAAGCTAGAGGCAAAATGTTGATTTCTCAATGAGTTCCTAACAGGCTTGGCATAGCATTGAGCTGTGAAAGTTTTGGTTTTTTTTTTGTTTTTAATTTGATTTGGTTACTTGGATAGGGTGTAGACCCTTCTTACCAATGTGAACGAGATTACATCATGACAAATTGAATGCATTGAAACTATGAAGTTGTGCAGAGAAGCTGGATGGGCTATTATAAAGGAAATGGAGTGCAGGTAAGACATCTACTCAAACATAATGATAGGTGATTTGACAAGCATCCTAAAGAAGTATATTTGGTATTCTTGTTGATTGAACTCATGTTCTTATGGTTAGAGTAATGTTTGTTCAAAATAGTATTGAGATAAGATTTCATTGATGATGATAATGAGAGGTTAAAAGAAAATTTCTATGAAGTAGTAATCAAGTTTTCTTGTTTGATACAATTTTTTGTGTACATGAGATATTCATAGATTTTTTGCTTTCATGAATAATATTAATACTAGCTTTTAATTTCTTGTGCATCATAGTAAGATTAACTATTCATATTTACAACAATCAAATATTCTTTCAAATTGTCATTTTTTTTTTCATAAAAAAAGTTTTCTTACAATTATCTCAAGCAAAAAATATAATAATAAATTTTACATCACGTGGGATATGTAGATTAGAAAAAAATTTTGATTTTTGGTAATGACCATTTTCATGCATCAATAGTTCAGTTCAACTAGAAAGGTGTAATATATGGAAAAGATAAAGAAATATGAGAAGATAGGAAAATAGTGTGTTCATGAGTGTATGCACGTGTGTGTGTTTGTACACATGTAGTTATTCTATATTCATGATGTATGCATGTATATTGCATAAATACATGCCTACGCATTTTTAAGTAAATGTAGATAAATATCTGATGCATACGTGCAATTTACCACCGTTCATTAGTTTTTTTATTACATAATATTGTAGACCAGCCCAGTTAATCCCAAGCCTTTTCTTAACAACTTGACTGGGAAGGCGGTCATTGTAAAACTCAAGTGGGGAATGTAACACAAAGGTGAGAAACCTTGTGTTCTTTTCCGGTGAATTGCATTTTTTTCTCATTTTTTTCTATGGTTTCTTTTAAGTTTCCTTGCTTTGGTGGATTCCTATATGAACCTACTAGTGTGCAAAAATTCAATACCATGCAGCATGTTGTATTTCAACTTTCATTTTCATTTTGTTTGGCACTTTCTAATAAGTTTTATATGGAAAAAATATATTTTAAATAAAAAATTCAAAATATAATGCTAGTTTAAAAAATATTACCAAACTAATATGTCTGGAAACAACATGGCAATTTGTGTCATTGTAAATGACAGCCATTGCCACCCTATTTAATTTTAAAAATCAAAGGTGGCATTGTGAATGCCGGCTATTAAATTTTAAAAATTTTAAAATGCATGCATTGGGAATAATGAGAGAGTGTGGAATACAACTTAGTGAAAAACAAGGTTTAACAAGCCGTATCCATTGGATATTTATTCTAGAAGTACATCCACCACCATGGCTGCCACTACAAATATCACTTCAATTCCTGGGAATTCATAAGAATCCATAAAACCTTTTACCACAGCCAACTCTATTCCTCCATTTCTTTTTTTTGGACAATTTGAACCATTGGGGAAGAACTTAAGTTCGCCATTAGAAACACTGACAAAGAACGAAAATGTGATGAGGGTTTTACATGTGATGGAGATGAAGAAAAGAAACATCGTGGTGGGGGGAGAGTGTGTGGCAAGCATAGAAAGTCTAGTAAGAGGAGTGATGAAGAAAATGGAAATTGGTTAGATTAGTAACATTTCCTCTATTCTCTTTATGGAAACATTCAAAAGTATATGTTGACCAGAAATTTATGGAGCTTAAGTGCATCGTAGATGGCTATTCAAGTAGAGGAGTTGTTTTATATGTGGTGATCTTAAATGGGTCTATGATATCTGGCCAAATTATGTTTTGCAAGCAGGTAACAATATTGTAGAGTACATTATCACAGAGATACAAAGTCTGATCTACAAAATAGGCGGTGATGCTTGAAGAGTATGGCTCATAGGAATCCCCACATTCCAAACTTACATCAAGTGTAAAGTAAGATTTCCCTCTCTAGAGATTATTTGGGAACTTTATCCAGTCATTGTTCCAGTTGGATGCGTGATTCTTAGCCTCAATCTCAACTGGCAAAATGATTCTTTTTTTTTACTTTTTTTCTCTCAATTTCTATAGTGCAATATATCAGTCACATATGCTACCCATCAATGACTCGACTACACACCCACAAAGGCACGCACAAACACATACACCCACACACTATTCATATGTACCGTCATATCGACTATTGTATATAAGCATGCATAAATACTTCATATTTCACTAGTCGTGCATTTGATGAAGTTTAAAAAAAAAGAAAAATGGAGAAAAACATCTACATGTGAGAGTGGCTATGGCTGGCAAAATATTGAATCTGGATTACTTACAAAAAGTACAACGTGCAGCCCCAATTGCTCCATTAACCTCGACAAAGAAATTCATGTTTGAAACCATGAGTTCATTTCTGTAGGTTTGCTTGCTCAAGTTTATTGTCGTGGCTCTAGCAGTATAAAGATAAAAAGAGGGGCAATGATAAGGTGCCTATTTGTTTTATTAAATATGAAATATGGTTTTGTCATACTCGAATGTATCTATATCCCTTTCTTTTTATTAAATGATTTGTGTTTTTTCTTTAATCATGATTTAGAGTAAACCTGCCAACTTCAATAAATCAAGAGATTCTTGCCACAAGTGGCTTCTCCATTTCAATTGAGAGAAAACCATCAAGTTAAAATTCATCTTCTTCATCTTTAGTTTATGCATCATCTCTTGATCAAACCACCAACTTAACTTGGACACTCACTTAGAAATATATATGGCCAAGATGCAATATTGAAAGTAGAAACGAATCCAAACCGAATCTTGTGTCAAACCCAAATTCAAGCCCGAATTTGTCATCATCAAGCGAGGCAGTCATTAATGAAGATCTTGATTTTTAAAATTCAATAACGTGGCAATGACTATCATTAACAATGATACCCATTTCCATGCTATTTCCAGATGCACTAGTTTGGTAATATTTTTCAAACAAGCATTATATTTTGGAATTTTTATTTAAAATGTATTATTTCCATACAAAACTCCCTTTTAACTATCTTATAATTAACCATGGACTGATCTGTGAAGCTAAGCAACACAGAAGAATATGTTGATGGATAGTTCACTGGAAATCTTGGAGAAATCTTAATTTGGTAATTTAAAAATAAGCTCATGATTATCTCGTTGTATTAAATTTTTTGCAAATGGCATTTGGTGTTGCATGCACTAGTCTATCTGTTTATCAGCGACATTATGTTGTGTTCTTTATTGGTTTGTAAAATGTAGTATGTTATGCTCCATGTGCAGGTGTAACGATATTCTTTATCTAGGTGAAGTACCAAAGGACAAAGAACTAGAAGATGCTGACCATGCCTGAGAGACCTATATGTGTTTTTTAAGCCCTTGATTATTTCCTTCTGTTGACTTTGATGGTATGTGTATTAGCATGAAAGTACATGTGTCTGTGTTTACAGATACACACACATGCACATACATACATGCACAAGTATACATGCATGCAACTAATCACAAGGTTAAAAAGAGTGTTGTTGGAAGTGTAGCTAGATACAAAAAGGGCATTGGCAGATAAAAGGAAGAAGGAGTTGGAGGTGGAGAGGAAATACAGACTAGAACTAAAGGAAGCAATGCTAATGGCCATGGAGGGACATGCTCGGGTGCTAGAGTAGTATGTAGATATTGAGGAGGTGGGAGCGAGAAAGCAACATAAATTTCATAGACAGATTTTACTTTATGCACTGTAATTAGATACATTGATGAAGAATAAGATGTAATCAATTTTTGTTATGTTTATATTTTAACTATGTAACAAATAATATAAAAATATTTTATTAATTGATTTTATTTTTTGTTAATTATAAACAATGATTTATAGTTTATGTTTTTATAAAAATATGTAATTAAATATTATGTAAAAAATTAAAAATGTGAAAATAATTTTGGAATGAAAATAGTTAGAGATTTTTCCCTTGCTAATTTAGCGAGATATCTTTTCCTCGATAATTTAGGTAGGAAATTTTCTCTTGCTAATTTTGATAGGGAAAATATTTACTCTTTAATTTTTGTGACAAACACTTTGGATTTGAGGTGTCAAATGGGCTGATTCGTGCCTTGCCTAGCCCAGCACGGCACTGGAATTTCTCGTGCCCATGCCCATGTCATGTCATACCAAGTCCAACCGAGCCTCATGTTGTGCCTGGCCCGACATGGTACCGTTGCCTGGTTGGCTCAGTACCTCGGTACGAGCCGAGGTACCAATATCGTACTACCCCGTCGGGCTGAGGCTCAGCCCATTCGATCTGGAAACTGGGCGGGCCCAAATCTGAACCAACCCAACCCCAAAGGCCTATTACGGGCTTACGACCAACAGTTAAAATATTTAAAAAGAATTATTTGAAATTTAGCCGTTGGATTTTGCCTCCAATGGCTATGGGATAGAATCCGATGATCCACATGATTCTGCCCCAAAAAAATTATTAAAAAATTCAAAAAAAATACTTTTTATAAAAAAAAATTCTAAATTTTTTTCTATAAAAGCTCCCCACCCCCTTTCTAATTTTTATGTTTTTCAAAAACATAAAATCCCACATCCTCTCTCTAAAACCTCTATACTAAAAGTCTCTCTCTCAGGATTTCGGCTTCGTTATTCGGGACTCGTAACTTAGGCTCGTCTTTAGTTGGTATTTACATTGGTCTTTAGAAGTTAGATTTTTGGTGCACTTGCTTTTCCTTTACACTACTTTATGGGTATTTCTATTTTTTTCTCTCTCTCTACTCTATAAGCTATCCTCTTGTCTAAAAAACCAAAAAAAAATAACAAATACTAATACTAATAAAATTAATTTAAATTTAGAAAATAAAAATCTTACACAAAAGTCCGAGGTTGCTGAAACTTTGGTTTCTCTGGTCGTCTCAACCCAAATATATAAAAAACAAAACACAATGAGGAATTCTATAGTTTGGACTCATTTTAATATAATAAAACAAAAAAATATTAGGGGTGAGGAAGAAGAAATGACATTGTGCAAATATTGTAAAAAAATTTTAACTTGTAAGAGTGCGTTTGTAACTCGACATCTTAAAAGGCATGGCGAATCATGGACCAAAACACATGGTACATTAGATCCTAGACAAACCCAACTTAGCTCTACATTTTTTGAGACTGGATCTAGTACAGTCTCAAAGTTTACCCCCTTCATATGCCATAAAAAGTTGGGTTGGGAAGGCATGACCAAACTTATCACATTGATGGATCTTCCGATCCGATTTTTGGAAGATCCAAGTATAGTAAGCATCATGCAGACATATTTTGAGCCTGCTTATCATAGGTTTCCAAGGTCCACATCTTGGAACAACATACTAAAATATTATAAGTTAGAAAAATAATTAATAATTAATGAATATATGGTATATAGTAGAGTGGTGTCCGTGACGTCCGATATCTGGACTAGTCACGATGATGCATCTTATGCATGTCTTACCGCCGACTATGTAGATTCTAGATGGCATGTGAATAAACAAATTTTAGGATTCTCCAAGAATCTCCATCCTCATGATGGGCCTACCATTTTTGAGTGTATGATAAAAATATTTAGAGAATATAAAATTCAAAATAAAATTTTTAGTATCACAATCAATAATGCATCTAATAATGGAGTAGCGATTAACATGTTTATTAGGAATATTAGAGATGCAACATTAAGAGAGATTTTCCATGTTTGATGCATGTGTCACGTGGTTAACATGATTCTACTTGTGGGGATGATGGTGTGTTTCCTCGCTTTGGAAAACATATGTAACTCACTAAAATATATTTGCATGCCTCGCAAACAATTGGAGCTCGGTAGTCTCTGTTTGTCTGTGAATCTTAAGAAGAAGAAATTATAATCGGATATGAGACATTATTTGAATTACACATACCTAATGTTAGTTTCATGTGTTGGATAGAAACACATGATATCCGACTACGTCAATAGTAAGAGTGACGAACTTTTTATTGACGACACTAACTGGGTTTTAGGAATTTAACTTATGAAATTCCTGAAGATTTTTTATGACATGAACATGTGTTCATTGGTTTATACTTTCACGACTTGCATTGCAGTCAGGTGCATATGCAACATTAATAGTATGTTTAGGAAGTATCGAGCTGATCCGAAACATAGCCATATGGTTACAGAGATGGAAACCAAGTATTTAAAGTACTGGTTTACCATTCCATCTCTTTATTCTCGCAACATGCATTGACCTTAGGGTTAAGGTGGATGAGGTAGATAATATTTTGACTTACATTTCCTCGTGCATGAACCTGGAAGACTCGCCTGAAGGGTTCATTCACTAGAAGTTGACTGACCTTTTCGCATACTATGATACTACGTATGGTGATAATAGTAGTAAGGTTGTGAGTACAGATATTAATACCATTTTCAGAGATGATGTTTTTTCCATTTAGTTAGCCAGGGGGAAATGACAAGGTGGACAGTCGAATAGGAGCGAGCTATCTCGGTACTTAGATACCGATTAATGCTCAATCCTATCACATTCTAATACGAAGAATCTTGATATATTACTGTGGTGGAAATCATATGAGTCTACCTTTCCCGTGCTATCTAAGATAGCATGGGATCTATTGAATTCTCCGATATCGAGCATAGCATCATAGCCTACTTTTTCTATTGCAGTGAATGTGATTTTGGATAGGAGATGAAGATTATGTCAAGATATTGTTGAGGCTTTAGTATGCATGAAGAATTGGAAGGATTCGATGGTTAGCATCAAAGATCATGTTGGGACTGGGAGTGGGACTACAATGAATGCGGGGGAGTTGATTGCTGATGATGATCAATGTGATAGTGATATTGATATTAAGGTTGAGGATGATAATGATATTGAATTGATGATTGATGAGGTTGCTACTTGATGCTTGATGGTTGATGATTGTCGGATTGCGTCATGCCGACAGCTACACTTTTGTTACAGTAATGCTTTTCCTTATGAGTTATGCTTGATTCTGATTTTTGATTTCGATGTTGTTATTATTTTTAATTACATTGTAATTGGTTTTGTTTGGCCATTTGGTACTTGGCTTTGAGAGCATGACTTTGTTATTTTTGTAAAATAAATTTTGTGTTTGTTTTATTTTTATTTTTTATAATTTCATTAAAAATTCTAAAATATAATTCTAATAAATTATAATCTAATTAAAACATAATTAAAATAAATAACATAAAAAAATAAACTTTATAACTATTCAAATATTTACAATATAAATATTTTTAAACATTATCTAATTTATATTTTATAATTACATAAATATTCTAAACAAAAAATAAAAAAATTAAAAAAAATAAAAAAAATAAAAAAAATAAAATAAATAAAATAAATAAAATAAATAAAATAAATAAAATAAATAAATAAAAATTAAACAATTTTTAAACCACCTCGTACAAGCCTGTCCAAGCACGACCTAAAACTGGTAGTGCCAACCAGGCCATACTGAGCGTTGCTTGAATAAACCATGTAGTGCCAGTCATGACACGGTTATTGTAGACGTGCCTATACTAGCATGGTAGCATGATTGGGCCTACAAAAACCATGTCGAGCCCACCTGACACGACCCATTTGACACTTCTACTTTAGATTGGGAAAGGTTTCATTGTTAATCCATCGTTATATCCACTTTATTTACCAAAAAACTCCATTTAGCTAGAAAATTTTTACAAGCTATTTGTGATTTTTCTTTTAGTGATCTCTATCTATATATTTGTTTATATCTCTGTGTATGTATTTATCTATCTATCTATCTATCTATGTATATATTTTTCAATCAATCAATCTATCTATCGATCTATTCGAGTCTATAAATCTCTGTATAAATCTGTCTATCAAGCTATCTATCATTCGGTATATCAATCTTTTTATCTATCTGTCTATCTATCTGTTTATCTATCAGCCTATCAATATTTCCGACTATCTATCTATCTATGTCTCTATCTATCTATCTATGTCCTATCTATCTATCTACTTATCTATCTAAAAATTTGTTATCTATCTATCTATTTATCTGCCTATCAATATGTCAATAAATTTGTCTATCAATCAATTAATCTATCTATCTGTCTATCTTTCTGGTCTATCTTTTATTTATTTATTTGTCAATCTATCTGTTAGTCTTTATATCTATTTATCTATCTATCTATCATTCTATCTATCTATCTATCTATTAATCAATCTATCTATCTGCCAATCTATCCATTTGTCAATCAATCAATCTATCTATCTATTTATCTGTCTATCTGTCTATCTATTTATTTGTATATCTATCAATCGATCAATCAATCAATCTATCTATTTGTCTATATATCCGTCTACCTATCTATATATCTATCTATCTATCAGTTTATCTATTTGCATATCAATCAATCTATCTATTTGTCTCTCTATCTATTTATCTATCAATCTATATGATTTGTCTCACTATCTGTCTATCTCTCTATCTTTCTATATGTCTATATATCTTTCTATCTATCTATCTATCTTTCTATCTATCGACCTATCTATCTATCTACTAATCTATTTGTCTATCTATATGTCTATCTAACTATCTTTCTTTCATTCTATATTTCTATCTTTTATTTGTCTATCTATCAATCTCAGTATCTATCCATCTATCTATCTCTCTATTTATTTGTATATTTATCTGTCTATCAATGTGTATCTATCTTTCTATCAATCTATCTATCTATCAATATCTATCTGCCTATCAATCTCTCTATCAATCTATCTATGAATATGTCAATCTATCAATCTATCTAACTATCAATCATTTTTTCTATCTATCTATTTATCTACCTATCTATCTATGTATCTATGTATCTATCTATATAGCTATATGTTTATCAATATATCTATATATTTGTCTATATATTTATTTATCTATCTATCTATTTATCTATCTGGCAATTTATTGGTCTATCTACATGTTAATCTATCTAGCTATCTTTCTATGTTTCAATTTTTCTATCTATATATCTATATATCTATCTATCTATCTATTTCTCTATCTAATATATATTTATATGTCTATTTATATGTTTTTCTATCTATCTATCTACTTACCTACCTACCTACCTACCTATCTATCTATCTGTCTATCTATCTATCCATATATCTATCTATCTATTTGTCTATCTTTCTATCTATATATATATATATATATATATATATATCTGACTATCTATCTACCTATCTATCTATCTCTCTATCAATCAATCTATAAATCTATCAATCTTTATATCAATATTACTATCAATGTGT
Organism: Sapria himalayana; assembly: GCA_029783825.1. NCBI lineage: Eukaryota > Viridiplantae > Streptophyta > Magnoliopsida > Malpighiales > Rafflesiaceae > Sapria > Sapria himalayana. Next base: position 78,198 of record JAREIK010003977.1, on the reverse strand, counting down.
CTATCTATCTATCAATCAAATAATCCATCTATCTTTCTATCTATATGTCTACCTATCTTGATGCAAAAATTAAAGACCAAATCATACTACCGCTTGGTCCAATCACTCGAAGTCATACTAAGGCCTTTCAAAAACAAGTCCAAATTATTATTGAAGCCTTAAACAAGGAAAAACAAGTTGGTGAAATTGAAAGAAAGACAAATACTCTACTTGGATCATCAACTTGACACAGCATTGCAAACTTCACCAGAAATCGGATACAAATCCAAAAATTATGAAATTTTAACTAGGACAACTACATTAAGGCAGGTTTCCAATGCAACAAACCGTGTCCCATTTGGACCTCAGATGAAGGAGATACCATATTTTCCAAAAGGTGGTACTGGCAGCAATGACTAATTAACTTTGAAAATTCACCAAAATTCGAATACCTGTCTGAATGCTTTGAAATTTGACATGAACAAACTACATCAAGTTATCTGTTCAACGCAAGAAACCGTGTTCAATTTGAGCCTTGGATTACGGAGATACATTGTTTTCAAAAAATGTTGCGCTGGCAAAAAAAAAATATATTTCTTAGCTAGTTTGTTCCGTATATAAACCCATTGTAATTCATTTTGTAAGGACACACTTTGATGAAATATACAAACACTCTTTGAGTTTTCTTTATATTATTTTGTGCTTGTGAGTGAATAACTCTCTTGTGTGGAACACTCCAAAAATCTGGTTTTTCGGGTTTAGTTCTCGGAAGGTTCGTTGCCTCTCAATCATTAGGTAAGTGATTGATTTGCATTACTTGTGAAGTCTTTGTAATTTTAGTATTAGTGGGTCTATTGGTGTTCGTTACCATTAGGTTCCTAATCGTCTTCTTTGTATTTCTCAAAGATTTACCATTATCCTTCATTTCATTCTCTTGAATCTTTAACCAATAAGAAATTATTCTTCTTAAAGTTTTAGATTTATTTCTTTTATTTCATTTCATTCCTCTTGGATTTTTAAGTCCATCTAGTTTATTTTCGATTTCGTATCAAATTGGTATCAGAGGTTAGAAATCTCCAACTTCCTAGTTGTGGGACTTTCCTGAAAAAAAAATAGAAAAAAAAAAGTGCAAAAGAAAAGAAGAAGAAATAAAAACAAAGAAATAAAAAAATTACCAAAAAAAAAAAATAAAAGAAAAGCCCATTACTTATTGTAAAAGAGATTATTATTATTATTTTTTTTTTATATTTTGATTATTCATTGAGTCTTAGCTTTCTTGATCGAGTCAAGAAATCCACATTGCTTCGTGTGATTTTATGTCCTTCATTGGTCTCCTTATAAAAATCATTTTTTATTGATTGTTGGCAATTGATTTCGAGAACACTTCCGAATTACTTGAACTTCCACTTTAGTGAGTGGTGAGATCATTAAAGAGAGGAGTGAAAACACGAGGGTAAGTGATATTTTGTTGAGTTGAGAGTAAACACGAGTGGGTGAGGATAATATTTCACAATGTCAAGAACTAGTGATGCTCGTGATGATGGAGTAAACATCCAAGAACTATTTGAACGACTTAGTCGTCAATTAACCGATGTGCAAGAGAGCATTCGGGGTCTTAACGACCGAGTTACCCGGATTGAAGGAGCACATGTTACCAACTATGGTCTACAAGATCGAGAAAAGGAATCGTTGCGGGGTAACAAAAATAATCTTATTAGTGAAGATGAGGTGGAGTCAATTGTTGGTGAATATGAACCATACATTCCACGACAACCAAGGAGAAATTCCATGAATCATGACCCCATGAGGAACATCAAGGTCTCTATTCCTTCATTCAAAGGAGACACGGATCCAGAGGCCTACTTTGAGTGGGAACAAAGGATCGAGAATATATTCGATTGCTACAACTACATCGATGAGCATAAGGTACGATTGGCGGTGTTGGAATTTTCTGGATATCCTCTTATTTGGTGGGAACAATTGTGTTCTACTCGACGAAAAATGGGGGAAGGCCCTTTGAGATCGTGGGAACGATTGAAGGTGGCTATGAGGGCGAAATTTGTACCTCGAAGCTACCAACGGGATGCCTTGAGAAAATTACAACAACTTACTCAAGGATCCAAAAGTGTGGAGGATTATGCCAAAGAGTTGGAAACGGCATTGATTCGAGCCGAGGTTGAGGAGAGTGATAATGCCAAATGTTCCCATTTCTTAAATGGGTTAAATCGTGATATTGCCGATATTGTTGATCTACACAATTATGGTGACTTGGAGGATTTGATCCACCGGGCTAGCCAAGTGGAGAAACAACTAAGGAGGAGGGGTAAGCTTCCACAAACTTATCCAACAAAGACTTGGCCAAAAAGGGATAATCGGTTCATACCGAACCATCAAGGCAATCGAGATCGAGAAGACAAGGGAAAATCTCTTGTCAAGGCTGAACCACCTAAGCCTAAGGGGAATGATGGGAAGGAGATCCGACATCGAGATATCACTTGTTTCCGGTGCCAAGGAAAGGAACATATTTCCACTCAATGTCCAAATAAGCGAGTAATGATCATCTCGGATTCGGGAGACATAGAGTCTGCCGATGATGAAGAGCCAAATGAAGAAGATAGTGATGATGATGCTGGTAGCATTCATTCAGCCGGGAGTGGACTAAATTGTGTGGCATTGTGGGCTCTTAGCACATTGCCAAAACAGGAGGAACCTGAGAAGCAAAGGGAGAACATATTTCATAGTCGATGCTACATCGGAGATAAAAAATGGAGCCTCATTATTGATAATGGAAGTTGTACAAATGTGGCAAGTGACTATTTGGTCAAAAAGCTGGGACTTCAAACAATGCTCCATCCAAAGCCATATAAACTTCAATGGCTCAATAATAGTGGTGAAGTGAAAGTCAATCGGCAAGTGATCCTTAACATTAGAATAAAGGGTTATCAAGATGAGGTATGTTGTGATATCGTCCCAATGCAAGCATGTCACATTTTGCTTGGGCGACCTTGGCAATATGATAGGCGAGTTTCCTATGATGGGTTCCACAATCACTTTTTACTTGAACATGGTAGAAAAAAAGTGGTCCTTAAACCACTATCTCCGAAAGAGGTTCATGAAGACCAGGCATATATTCAAAAACAATACTCCCAAGAGTTGAGAGAAAAAAAGGAGAGGGAAAAAGAAAAAAAGAAATTATTGGTAGGGGTAAAAGAGGCAAAAAAAATAAGTGTTGAAACCCCATTACTTTTGTTACGTTTCAAGGGAGCTTATATTTCTTCATCTAATGAACTAACCTCTTCTCTTCCCAAAGTTTTTGATGATCTCTTGAAGGAATTTGAAGATATCTTTCCGGAGGAGTTACCTAATGGGTTACCATCTATGAGAGGTATTGAGCATCAAATCGACTTTGTTCCAGGAGCTTCCATTCCCAACCGACCAGCTTACCGAACAAATCCTGAAGAATCTAAGGAAATTCAAAGGTAGGTCGAAGAGTTACTTGAAAAGGGTTGGGTTTGAGAAAGTATGAGCCCATGTGTAGTTCCAGTACTTTTGGTTCCAAAGAAAGATGGAGGGTGGCGAATGTGCGTAGATTGCCGAGCCGTTAATGCCATAATGGTAAAATACCGACATCCTATTCCAAGGTTAGATGATATGCTAGATGAATTACATGGTTCATGCATCTTCTCAAATATTGATTTAAAGAGTGGTTACCATCAAATTCTAATGAAACCAGGTGATGAGTGGAAAACTGCATTTAAAACAAAGTTTGGATTATATGAGTGATTAGTTATGCCTTTTGGTTTAACTAATGCACCAAGTACATTCATGCGACTAATGAATCATGTTCTTAGACCTTTCATTGGAAAGTTTGTTGTAGTTTACTTTGATGACATTCTTATTTATAGCAAAAATATGGATGAGCATATTGAGCATTTGCATGAGGTATTAAATGTTTTACGATTGGAGCATTTGTTTGCTAACCCTCAAAAGTGTACATTTGGTATAGACCATTGTATATTTTTGGGTTTTGTTATTAGTAATGAAGGAGTGAAGGTGGACGATTCAAAAATCAAGGCCATCCAAGAATGGCCAACACCATCAAAAATCTCAGATATTCAAAGCTTTCATGGCCTAGCGAGCTTCTACCGCCGATTTGTGAAGGATTTTAGCACTTTGGCAGCCCCATTAACATCTATTATCAAAAAGGATGTCCCTTTTAAATGGGGAAGTGCTCAAGAAAATTCTTTCAATACCTTAAAGTATCACCTCACACATGCACCCATTTTGATGCTACCTGATTTTAATAAACCGTTTGAAATTGAATGTGATGCTTCAGGTATAGGTATTGGAGCGGTTCTTATGCAAGAGAAGAAGCCGGTGGCATACTTCAGTGAGAAGCTTCATGGTGCCATGCTCAATTATTCTACTTATGATAAAGAGCTTTATTCCTTGGTGAGAGCATTTGAGACTTGGCAACACTACTTGAGAGCAAATGAGTTTGTTGTCCACACCGACCATGAGTCCTTGAAACACTTGAAAGGACAAAGTCAATTGAGTAAGAGGCACATTCGGTGGGTATCTTTCATCGACACTTTTCCCTACACTATCAAGTACAAGAAAGGTAAAGAGAATGTGGTGGCTGATGCCCTTTCTAGAAGGTACACTTTGATTTCTTTTGTCACTTCTCAATTTCTTGGATTCTCACATATTAAAGCATTATATGAAAATGATAAAGATTTTGGGGAAATTTATGCTTTATGTGAAAATGGGGGACATGGAAAATTTTATAAGCATGATGGATATTTGTTCTATTGCGATCGACTTTGTATACCTTGTGGATCTATTCGTGATCTTTTAATTATTGAAGCTCATGAGGGTGGTTTAATGGGACACTTTGGTGTCACCAAGACTTGTAATTTATTGCAGGAACGTTTCTATTGGCCCAGAATGGCTAAGAATGTGGCAAAGTACATAGGAAAGTGCATCACTTGTCGACAAGCAAAATCTAAGTCTCGCCCTCATGGATTATACACACCACTTCCTATCCTAGATACACCTTGGGTTGATATCTCCATGGATTTTGTTCTTGGCCTTCCACGAACCAAACGAGGCAAAGATGCAATTTTTGTCTTAGTTGACCGTTTTTCCAAAATGGCTCATTTTATTGCATGCACTAAGACAAATGATGCAAAACATATTTCAAATCTCTTTTTCAAAGAAGTGGTTCGTTTGCATGGAATTCCCAAAACCATTATTTCGGACAGAGATGCAAAATTTTTAAGTTATTTTTGGAAAGGCTTTTGGGGAAAAATTGGGACAAAACTCTTATTCTCTACTTCTAGTCATCCTCAAACAGATGGACAAACTAAAGTAGTTAATAGAATATTAGGAGCATTACTAAGAAGTGTTATTGGGAAAAATTTAGCCAAATGGGAAGAATGTTTACCTCATATTGAATTTGCATATAATCGATCTATGCATTCTTCTACTAACATGAGTCCATTTGAAATTGTTTATGGGTTTAATCCTCTAACCCCTCTTGATTTATTGGCATTGCCTAGCAATGAGCAAAAGAACACTCATGGCAGGGATCGAGCTCAGTTTGTGAAGAAAATTCATGTCAAGGTAAAGGAAAACTTGGAAAAGGTGAATGATTGAACTACTCGGAGGGTGAACCAACGACGCAAGCAAGTGATCTTCCAACCTGGAGATTGCGTTTGGCTCCATATGCGCAAAGAAAGGTTTCCGGAGCAACGAAAATCCAAATTATTACCGAAGGGAGATGGGCCATTTCAAGTCTTAAAAAAAATTGGAGACAATGCCTATAAACTTGAATTACCATGTGAGTATAATGTTCATGCAACTTTTAATGTAGCTGATTTAAGTTTGTATGATGCAGGAGATGAAACGGAGCCAAGGTTGAAGGATCAACCTTTTCAAGAAGAGGGGACTGATGCAAAAATTCAAGACAAATCATACTACCGCTTGGTCCAATCACTCGAAGTCATACTAAGGCCTTTCAAAAACAGATCCAAATTATTATTGAAGCCTTAAACAAGGAAAAACAAGTTGGTGAATTTGAAAGAAAGACAAATACTCTACTTGGATCATCAACTTGACCCAGCATTGCAAACTTCACCAGAAATCGGATACAAATCCAAAAATTATGAAATTTTAACTAGGACAACTACATTAAGGCAGGTTTACAATGCAACAAACCGTGTCCCATTTGGACCTCAGATGAAGGAGATAAAATATTTTCCAAAAGGTGATACTGGCACCAATGACTAATTAACTTTGAAAATTTACCAAAATTCGAATACCTGTCTGAATGCTTTGAAATTTGACATGGACAAACTACATCAAGTTATCTGTTCAACGGAAGAAACTGTGTTCAATTTGAGCCTTGGATTCAAAGATACATTGTTTTCAAAAATATTGCGCTGGCAAAAAAAAAAAAAATTTCTTAGCTAGTCTGTTCCCTATATAAACCCCTTGTAATTCATTTTGTAAGGACACCCTTTGATGAAATATACAAACACTCTTTGAGTTTTATTTATATTTTTTTGTGCTTGTGAGTGAATAACTCTCTTGTATGGAACACTCCAAAAATCGGGTTTTTCGGGTTTAGTTCTCGGAAGGTTCGTTGCCGCTCAATCATTAGGTAAGTGATTGATTTGCATTACTTGTGAAGTCTTTGTAAGTTTAGTATTAGTGGGTCTATTGGTGTTCGTTGCCATTAGGTTCCTAATCGACTTCTTTGTATTTCTTAAAGATTTACCATTATCCTTCATTTCATTCTCTTGAATCTTAAACCAATAAGAAATTATTCTTCTTAAAGTTTTAGATTTATTTCTTTTATTTCATTTCATTCCGCTTGGATTTTTAAGTCCATCTAGTTTATTGTCGATTTCGTATCACATCTATCTATGAATATATCTATCTTTCTATTTATCAATCTAACTTTCAATCTATATATCAATTTATCTATCACTCGGTGTATCAACCTGTCTATAAATCTAACTATCTATCTTTCTATCTCACTGTCTATCTATCTATCTATCTATCTATTTGTCTATTTATCTGTCTATTTATATGATTATCTATCTGTCTATCTTTTTGTCTATCTATATGTATATTTATTTGTCTATCTATCTTTCTATCTAACTATTTACCTAACTATCTATCAATATGTCTATATATCTGTCTATCATTTTGTCTATTAAAATTTTTATCAATCTACTTCTTAATCTATCTATCTATCAATATATTCATCTATTTATCTATTTATCTATCTGTATATCTATGTGTATCTATCTATCTATCTATATATCTATCTATCTATGTGTCTATCTATTTGTCTATCTATATATCTATATATCTTTCTATCAATCAATCTATCTATCTATCTGTCTGTCTGTCTGTCTATCTATCTATGTAAATATCTTTTGATCTATCAATCTATCTATATGTGATTTTCCCATTGCTAAAATAGAATAACGACAAATTATTGATGAAAATTATCCCAATCTAAAGTGCTCTTCATAAAATAGTAACGAGAAAAATTCCTAGCAAATTTTTTAATGATGGGAATTCGGTAGCTAATTATAATTTTTCCTTTGCTATTTTTGATTGTAATTAAGAATAGTAACTAATATTTTTTGATTGAAAATGTATAGAAAATTCTCTAGCTAAATTAGCTATGTAAAATTCCCTTCCAATTTTAATTCCAAAGCTATTTTCACAATTTTATTTTTTTACAAAATATTTAATTACATATTTTAAAATTTTTATATTAAATTGAATAAAAACATATACTATAAACATTAATTTAAATTAACATAAAGAAAAAGTAGTTAATAAACTATTCTGATACAATAGTTACATAGTTAAAACAAAAATATAACATAGGTATATAATTATTTTAAACTAAATCATCATCCTCATCATATGATGCGTTTGTGATAGGTTATCATGTGTGGATACTCTACTGGAACTCTGTGTGTTATCTATCTTATCAAGGCTGCTAACTTTGACTCCATATAGGTCATCTCTTATTGTATTGCATTCTTCATTTTTTTCATCTTATCATTCACTTCTTTCATTTTCTACATATACATAAATTCAAACTTATATAACATGAAGGTTGGAAACTTATTAATTTAGCAAAATTATATCTATAACAATCACTTATATGGCATTTACCAATATACAAACAT
>JAREIK010003977.1:0-65000 GCA_029783825.1 Sapria himalayana | reverse complement strand
CCAACTGAAACTGTATCGAATTTTGCATCTAGTCCTAAAATTCCTTCATCAAATTCAAAATTGGTCCCGAAAATTCAGCTTCATATTCTGGTTGTCTATGTGAGTAGAATGATGATGTTGACAAACCGACGCCATAGATGGGCATTTTCTCCTTGCTATCAACAGCTGCATACCAAATCTGATTTGCATCAATTGGTGGAGCTGGTGAATGAGAACTACATATTGCACCATTACTTGAACCTGAAGTAGACTTGGAATACTCTTGAGTCGCAGTAGCTAACAATTCCTCATATCTCGCCTAATAAAAATATACGAAAAGTATTTTAATTTATATTCAAACAAAAAAAGGAAAATTAATTTTTTTATTTAAACTTATATTTGCTGCACGAGATCATGATCAATGAATGTCTAATCATTATAAGCCTTTGTGTGCATGTATCTGAATAAGTGGGGAGCACTAGGCTTTTTACCCTCCTTGGTGTCTATAATTACACATAATACATACATTAATTCTATTGAAAATAAATTTCTTATGAGAAATTAAATTTAGTCATAATTGAATACAATTTATAAAGTAATAAACATAAAAAGTATAAATTAGAAATAATACCAATGCTCATTGTGCTCATGCATATAGCGAGATCCACAAGTGTGTGTAGACATGTCACTACCTCCCCAGCATGCTCTGAGCGATGATTGCCGCTCTGTTTAGCACATCTCTTCATATAATCTAGATTTCCCATCTTCTTCGCCACTCCTCGAAAACATGATCTGGGACTCTCGAATTTTTTTCTTTCTTCTTCAGTCATTTATCTTTGATCTCATATACTGTGTCTTTATACCGACTGGCAGCATGTTTTTAGAACACACTTTTGACCGACTCCTTTAGCTAAGCCCACTTGTAAACGTTCTATAATTATAAATAAATAATTTTTAATTAGTGAACAAAAGAATAAATATAAGATGTAAAAATTTTTAGGTAGCACTATTTAGCTTAAATTCTTTCCAAATCATCAATTGGTCTCTATGTGTGAGTGACTTTCAATTATCTCCATTAAGTTTAAAGTATTTCATTAAAATTATTCTCAGAACCCTTGAAAAGGAACTAGACAACACTAACTTCATTCTATAACAAAAAATTATTAGCAAGTAAGAAATAAATTAATAAATTGAGAAATCATTTGTTAAGTTTTATATCTTACGGATTATCAATTGTCGGATCAAACTGAGCAATAGAGAGAGTCTCGTCTGTAGGGTATTCTAAGGAAGACTCTCCAACATATCCATCCTCTCACTCCTATCCCTCCCACGTCTCTTGATCATTCATCAAAATCTAAGGACCATTTTGTGGATCAGTCAGCTGATGCTACTGCTTTGGTACATTCACAACATTCTCTATCTGTTGTGGCATCTCTTCCACCCATGACCCTCTACCAGTTTCGGGGATACCAAAGGCTACGCTGCCTATACCATAACTTGTATAATTTTGCAATGTGCTGTCTCTATCTCATCCACATGCCATACCTATAAAAAATACATAATGCAATGAAAATAAACAAAAATGATTAACTTATTGTGTATTCATTCTCATCAGAATCATCCAAATCTGGTTCATCTTCTTCTTCAGATGTAGTAACACCATTTTCAAACTACTCTTCATCACTCATTTCTTCATCATAATCAATTAAATTTTCATCAACATTTACATCCCCACATTTATCAATATTAGAAAATGCGACTAAAAGGATGTCTTCGTCATCCACTACATCTTCGATTATAACATCATTTCCATCAATTTGAAAAGCAGGTTCTATGAAATGAGTACTTGGTGATATGGGATGTCAATTTGTGCCATTACTTTTATCTTTCACACATCTTTCCAATCCTTTCTAGGACTAATATGACCTAGATATTCACAAAATAAACCTGTGATGCTTGTACTGCTAAGAAAAAAGATTCATACTTATTGAATCATTTTTTATCATTCATGTCGACAAGTTTATATTGAGGATGAAAAATAATACCAACATGTGGTGTTGGATCGAACCATTCACATTTGAATAACATAGTTTTTTAATTGGAAGGACTTCAAATTCTAACTTGATCACTTCGACTAGAGTCCCGTAATAGTCATATTTGGTTTCTTTGTACGGAGATCCTTTAAGGCATATCCCCATATTATCTATTTCCCGGTAGCTACCATACAATTTTGTGTGATTTTAAAACCATTCACGCTATAACCATTGTACATTTTAACCTCTCTTAGGAGACCTCGTGCTATACTTCGAAGATAATTATTAGAAATTTTATTAGAATGATTATGAACCTATTATCAAAATTAAGTGGATTATTTAGATTACAATTATAAATTTTTATTATAACAATACAATTATTTTGTGATTTTAATTAAAAATAAACATATGTATTTTTCAAAAAATGATGGAAATTCTTTCTTCGTCATGGCATTGATTACTTCTTCATTCATGTTTGAAAACTCTTTCATTTATCTGTAACAAAATCACTAAAAAAAGAAATTAAAAATAATTGATACATTGATAGGAAATAGTAAATTATAAAGCGTAATAGATATTATTTGACTATTAGGAAAAACTTACTCAATGAATGGTTAAATCTCCAGACAATTCATTAGGACACATAGATGAGCTACAAGATATTCATAGTTTGCAAGATGCCTTTTCTCTTCAGCACCAATTGCTTTACGCCGAGGCTTGAAAATATCATATGATTCATTATCCACATTGTCATAAAGATAAACCTCATCCCACTCTTCCTTAAGTGGAAGAGTTAGATCTCATTCTTTGAAATAAAATGATGTGAATTTTGTAGCCTCATCCATAATATAACATATTGATATAGAACCCTCAGCCTGAGCCTTTTTCATTATTGTATACTTTATTTTTCTCAAGTATCTACAAAAAAATTAGTGAAAATTACAAGTCATTTTTGTGTATATATAAATTTATATATAGAAAAAGAATTGGTTTAGTGAATTAATATTACCTTTCTGGAGGATATATCCAATGATAATGGATAAGACCAGCAATCCAAGCTTTGAAAGCCAAGTGCACTAGAAGATGTTCCATTGACTCAAAAAAATTAGGAGGAATGATTTTCTCAAGATTACATATGATAACTAGAATTAGTTCATCCAGATTCCTCAACTCCTCATTAGCCAATGAAGAAGAAGTCAGTTTCTTGAAGAATATAAAAATCATAGTTATGAGCTCCCATATTATTCTAGGCAGGAATTCTCGAAGAGTAATTGGTAATAACCTTTGCATTAATACATGACAATCATGACTTTTCATGCCAAACATCTTAATTTTTTTTGCATCCACACATCTCCCCACATTAGAACCATACCCATCGGAAATCTAAGTTTTTTTACCCACTCCAACACAACCTTCTTCTATGATTTATTTAGAACAAATGACACATCAAGATATTTATTGGCGACAATATTTTTAGCAAATTAAGGACATCAGCAATATTTATTCAACTTATCTTTTTACTTGTAAGTGTTCTTAGTTTTCCCTAGAATATTAAATACCGTATTGAAAATATTGTTAGAAAAATTCTTATCAATATGCATAACATCAAGATTGTGCCTGAGCAAGTGCTCACGGCAGTAGGGCAAATCCTATAAAATACTTCTTTTATTACACCAAGAAGTCTTTGATATAGTTGTATTCACAACCTCAGTATCAACATTTATCACCTTCCTCAACCCTCTATTATTCAATTAATGTCGAATATCATCCCCAAATCTAGCCGCCGGGAATTGTTTAGTAACCTTTCTTTTCTTAATGAACTCTTTGGCATTATGTCTATACTGATGATTAATGGGCAAAAATATCTGATGGTTGTCAAACCATGACTATTTACCGCTCTTAATTAATCTAAAAGTTTCAGAATCTTCCATACGATGAGGACATGCCAAAATACTAGTTGTACTCCACCTAGACATCATAGAATATGCTAGAAAGTCATTTATGATCCACATGAGGGGAACGCACATTTGAAAATTTTACCATTTGAAAATATCATAAGTTTGAACCCCAACACCCCAAAGACTTTCAATTTCTCTATCAATGGTGCAAGAAAATATCTATCGCCCCCTTTGGATTCGTAGGCCCCGACACTAACACAGTCAAAAACATAAATTCCTCATTCATACATAAGTCTGGAAGAAAATTATACGGGGTCACCACTACATGCCACAAAGAATATTGCTATTCAGATTGACTAAAATGCTTAAAACCATCAGCAAATAAACCCAGTCTAACATTTCAAACTTCAGAAAAAAAAATCATGAAAATAACCATCAAAATGTTTCCAAGCAGGAGCATCAGAAAGATGACACATCTTACCATCCTCCATATGATGCTCTGAATGCCACCTCTTTTCATTAGATATTTTGGTTGATGCATACAATCTCTACAACCTAGGTGTTATTGGAAAATAGTGCATCTTATTATATAGTACCTTCAACTTACATATATACAATGTATTTCCAGAACCCATAAACTTTTACTTGTACCGAGCATGCCCATATATTTTACAACTATAAAGGTTAATGTTATCACCCCAGTATATTATTCAGTTGTTCACACAGCAATGAATGAACTGTACTATTAATCCCAAGCCTCTAACTAACTTCTTCATGCTATAGAAATCCAATGGCATCAGATTATCTTATGGCAATAATTCTTGAATGAATTTAGACATATCATTAAACCATCCCCACGAACACCCGTGTCTGCACTTTATTTCTAACATCCTCACATCTATAGAAAGTTGAGTATGCTTAGAAGTTTCCTAATATACAGGTTTATCTCCAGCTCAAATCATATCAGAGAAATTTCTTGCCTCGTCATTGGGTTGCTCTTTCGGGTTGAATTCAGGACAAGCAGCATCAAAAACCATTTTATAGTATGTAGTATCATTAATATTATCCAAGACCATCTGATTAGTTTCGCTTACTAACACTCATGCTGAACTCGAACACCTCTAGTGGACTTGCTTCTCACCATGGTATATCCAAACATAGTAATCTACCGCATAACAATTTCTATACAAATGCATCTTCACAGTCTCAACATTAAAAAAATTTTTATTCTGACATTTAAATAAAGTACAAGGACATCGGATATCTATACGACCATTCACACACTCAAGATGCCTTAGAGCAAACTCAACAAATTCATCAACTTTATGCCCCCATTCATTAGAGAACATTTCATTAACTATTTAACCCTTGTACATCCATTCACGATCGTCTTACATGACTAGTTAAAAAATTCATTTGATTTAACAAATGCAATTGTTTCTAATTATAGTTATATATAATTATATATACATTTATTTATATATACTAATATTTATATATAGTTATCCATATATAGTTTACAATAATGTTGTGTGTTGTTATACATGTAATTATAAATATAGTTACAAGTGGTTATACATATAGTTACACATATAGTTAAATGTATATTTATACATGTAGGTTTATATATTTGTTCATTTAATTTTATATAATTATACATAGAATAATGTATAGGTTTATATATTCTAGATTTTATTAGCTAAGAAAATTTCGTCGCTAAAAACATGACTATATTTCAGGTTTTATTAGCTAGAGGAATTTTGTCGCTAACATTGTCGCTATATTTCAGGTTTTATTAGCTATGGAAATTCCATCACTAAATTCGTTGGTATATTCTAGGTTTATTAGCTAGGAAATTACCGTCACTAAATCCATAGCTAAAATCTCCGCATTTCTTGAGCAGAATTTAGGAAAAAATTCTACCGCTAATCCGTTGCAAATTTTTATTTCATTGAAAAATCATAAATTCCTTGCTAATCTCTAGATAATCACTTAGCTAAATGAACATTTTCTTGTAGTGAAATATATATATGTAACACTTTTATAAATATTATATAGTATGTAAATCACATTTATATAAACATTATAGATATTATATATTTATATAAAATTTATATGTTATATAAATGTTTTAAATATGTATACATATTTTATATGTTATATAAATGTTATCTAAATGTTATATAAACAATTATATAAATGGATAGTGTTATGTAAATGTTGTATAAATATTTATAAACATTTATACATATGTATAAATACTTATATATACATTATATGTTTATATAAACATATCAATGTTTATATATGATGTTATACATTTATATTTATTAAAGTATAGACATTTATTTTATATTGTCGCACGATTATATAAATGTATAAAAGTTTATATATAATGTTATTATTTTATAATATTTTTAGAAACAATAAAAATATAACTCATATATTTCAACCACATTAATTTGATCTCTCATTCTTCTATGAGAAATCAAATTTAATTAAGTATTTCTAGTCATATTACTATCGATGTATCACAATAAAATATAATCCATTAAAAAATAAAAATATAATTATCTCAAAAAAAACATTATTAAAACAAAATCATTATATAATATATATTAATCATATAAATTATAAATTTCTTATTAATTTGATTCATAAAGTCATGATATAAATTAAAAAATAATCTAAATTAGCCTTAAATTTTTTGCAAATGCTTTAAAATCAAAATATAATTGCAACTAATAACGGCAGGGTGGTTTGGTTGGTAGGGTATTGAATTCACAACTACTTGAATATTGCGAGTTCAATCCTAATTCCTAACTAACTATCAATATCAGCATTTGGTTGGCCAATAATTAATTCCTCTTGTGGTTCAGGTAGATTGCCCTGGATCAGATACCACCCAATTATATATATACACACTCACACACACCCATGCACACACATATATATATCTATATTCATACATACATACATATATATATATATATATATGTATGTATGTCTATATACACATATATATGTTTATTTACACACATATACATATATATATATATATCTATATACATACATATAATCTATGTTAATGTCAATTCATTTAAACCAATCATTGCTGATAACTATAATAAAAAATGACATTTCATTAATCAATTGAGCTTGGTTTGTGTAAACATGTATGTGTACTCAATGCACAAGTTTCTTGGCTAACATAAGGTTAGAGAAAGGTATATAAATATATCTCTCAACAAATCTTACCATTGATATATCAAAGAGGTCAATCTATTAGTGTATCTATCTCTCTATTTATCTATCTATCTTATTATATATCTGTCTAACTATCTAATTATTATTCTATCTTTAAATATGTCTATTTATTTGTTTATCTATCTTGAAACTATATTTCTATCTCTCTCTATCTATCTATTTATCTATCTATCAATCTATGTATCAATCTATCTATCAAACTATGTATCAATCTATCTATCAATTTATCTATCAATATATCTATCAATCTAATTATCAATTAATCTATCAAACTCTCTATTAATAAAACAATCTATTTGTCTATTTATTTTGCTATCTATCTGCTTATCTCTCTATCTATCTGACTATCGATTTATTCATCTATATATTTATGTATAAATCCATCTATCTTCTATCTATATATCCATCTATCTAATAGTCTATCTATTCATCTATCTATCCATCTATCTAGCTATCTATCTGTCTATCTATTTGTCAATCATTTTGTATATCTATCTGTCTATCTATCTATATAACAATCTATCTATCTATCTATAGATCTATCTATCAATCTATCTCTCAATCTATCTCTCTATCTATTTGTCTCTCTATCTTTCTATCTTTCTATCTTTCTATCTTTCTATATATTTATTTATCAATCAATCTATTTATAAATCTGTTTATATATCTTTCTATCTAACTTTCTATCTATTTGTGTATCTATTTTTGTATCTATTTTTCTTTCTATCTATCTATCTATCTGTCTGTCTATTTATCGATTATATTTATTTATCTATTTGTCTATCTATCTTACTAGCTATCTAAATATATTTGTCCATCTATCTGATTTTATATCTATCTATCTGGCTATCTATATGTTTATGTATCTGTCTATCAATCCATCTATCAATCTAAGTTTTTATTTATTTGTCTATCTATCTATTTGTATATCTTTATATCTACCTCTCTATATATCTGTCTATCTATCTATTAATTTGTCTATCTATCTAAATTTTTATCTATCTATTTGTCTATCTATCTATTTTCCTATCTATCCACCTAAAATTTTATCTATTTATCTATCTTTCTGTCTGTCTATCTGTCTATATATATATATATATATATATATATATATATATATATTTTTCTGTCTATAAATCTATCTATCTTTCTATCTTACTATATAGATCTATATATTTGTTTATCTATTAACTAACTAACTATCTATCTATTTATTTATTTATCGATCTTTATATCTATCTATATATCTATCTATCTATCTGTCTGTCTATTTATATATCGGTCTATTGATATCACTATCTATTTGTCTATAGATATGTCTTTCTATTTATCTATATCTATCTTTTTATCTATCTATTTATCTATTTATATGTCTATCTATCTCTCTATCTATCTATATATATGTCTTTATCTATTTGTCTATCTATTTATCTATCTATTTGCTAATCTATATGTCAATATGTCTGTCTAATTTTCTCTCTCTCTACATGCCTATCTATGTGTATATCTATCTATGGATCTAACTATATATCTATTTATATATTTGTCTTTCTATCTGTCTGTATATCTCTCTAACTTTTCTATCTATCTATTTATCTATCTATCCATCCAACTATCTATATGTCTATTTATCATTCTATATGTTTGTCTATCTATCTCTCTAACTATAAGTCTATCTATCTGTCTGTCTAGCTATCTTTTCTGTATCATCATATCTGTCTATTATTTTATATGTCGATCTAATTGTAATCTTTCTATATACCTGTTAGTCTATCAATCTATCTAGTTTTCTATCTATTTTTCTATCGGCCATTTTATCTATCTTTCTATCTTTCTATCTGTTTATATGATTATCTATCTCTTTGTGTATTTATATGTATATATGCATATCAATATGTCTGTATATCTATCATCAAATTTGTCTATCTATATATGTCTGTCTATCTATCTGTCTATGTATATTTCTATCCATCTGCATATATGTCAATCTATTAGTCTATTTATCTATCTGTATATCTTTATGTTTATCTATTTGTCTATCAGTTTGTATATCTAACTATCTATATGTCTATCTATTTATCTATCTATAGGTCTATCTATCTATCTTTCTATCACCCTATCTATCTATCTGTTTGTTTATCTGTCTTTCAATATGTATATCAATCTATCTATCAATCTATCTTTTAATATGTCTATTAATTTATCTATCAACTTGTCTATTAATTTGTCTTTCAATCTATTTTTTGTATGTCTAACTAACTGTCTATCTATTTGTCTATCTATATGTCTATTTATCTACCGATCTATTAGTCTATATATTTATCATTATATCAATCTATCTATTTATCTATATATCTATCTATCTATTCATCTATCTAATATCTTTTTATCTATCTATCTATCTATGTGTCTATCGATTTATCTATGTTTGTGTCTATATATATGTCTAACTATCTATCTATCTATATATCTATCTATTAATCAATAAATCTATCTATTTATTTATCTATCTATCAGTTTATCTATCTTTCTAACTATCTATCTATCAAACTGCCTATAATATGTCTATTTATTTTTGCTTTTTTGTGTCTAACAATCTATTTATCTATCTATCATTATGTCCATCTGTCTTTCTATTTCATTAATTATAATTAGTGAAATAGATTCATAGATTGAAGATATTACATGTGAATGAAAAATTGATAGAAAGATTCATAGATAGATGGATATGTCTATCTACATATATACGGATAGAGATTTAATGTAAATACTATATAGATAGATATACATTTAGATAGTTAGATAGTTAGATATACAGATAGATAGAGAAAAAGTTTGAATAATAGATAGATAGATAGATATATAAAAAGATGGACAAATAGAAAAGTAGAATGATTGATAGCTACATCGACATATCGATAGATAAATAGATAGATATGCAGATAGATAGACAGATAGATAGATCAACAGATAGATTGAAAGATAGATAGATAGATCGATAGATAGACATATAGATAGATAGATAGATAGACAGATAGATAGACTAATAGAATGATAGATAGATAGATAGACAAATAGATAGATATATAGACAAATAGAAATATAGATAGATAGACTGAAAGATACATTGATAGACATATAGATAGATAGGTAGGTAGATAGATAGAAGATAAATAGACAAAAAAATAGATAGATAAACTTATAAATGGACAAATATATAGATAGATAGATAGACTAATAGATAGATTGATAGATTAATAGATAGATAGACAAATTGATAGACAAATTGATAGACAAATTGATAGACAAATTGATAGACAAATTGTAGAAAATTAGTTTTAAAGATAGATAGACAAATAGAATGACATATCGATTGATAGATATATAGATAGATAGATAGCTTGTTAGATAGATAGATAGATAGATAGCTAGTCAGACAATTTGATAGAAAAATTGATAGTCTTATTGATAGACAAATAGGTAAACACATAGATTAACAGATATATAGATAGATAGATAGAATGATTGATAGACATATAGATAGATAGATTGATAGACATATAGATAGACAAAAAATAGGCAGATATATAGATAGATACATAGATACATAGATATATAGATTATTAGATAGATATATAGCCAGATAGATAAATTGAGATACATACAAATAGATAGACCAATAGATATATTGAATGATAGATAGATACATAGATAGATAGATAGACAGATTGATACACAAATAATTATTTAGATAAATAGACAAATATATAAATAGATTATAGATAAAAAGATAGACATATATATAGGCATATATATAGACAAATACCTAGATAAATAGATAGATTGATTGATATACAAATAGTTAGACAAACATATATATAGATAGATCGATAGATAGATAGACATTTATATAGACAAATTGATAGATAAATAGATAGATAGATACATAGCTATATAGATAGATAGATAGACATATAGATAAAAAGAAAGATATGCACATAGATAGACATATAGATACATATAATGACAGATAGATTGATATATAGGCAGATAGACATACAAATAAATAGTTGGAAAGATAGATAGATAGGAAAAATGATAGAAATATAGAGAGATAAATTTATAAACACATTGATAGATATATTGATAGACTAATTGATAAATATATTGATAGACAGATTGAGAGACATATTGATAGAGAGATTGATAGATAGATTGATAGGTATATTGATATACAAATTGATAGATAGATAGATAGACAGACAAATAGATAAAGAGATAGATAGACAAATAGATATATAAAAAGATACATGACAAACTAGATAGATATAAAGATAAATAGATAGATATAAAGATAAATAGAAACATTGATAAAGCAATAAATAGACATATAGATTGACAAGTAAATAAATAGATAGATAGATACATAGATAGATAGATTTATAGATAGATTGATAGACAATAAGATTGACAGATTGATAGACATATAAATAGATAGATGGAAAGATAGATAGATAGATAGATAGATAGATATCTTGACCAACATATTGATAGATAGATAGATATATAGAGAGATAGATAGATAGATAGAGAGAAAGAAAGAAAGAAAGATAGATAGACATACATATAGACAGACAAACAGGCAGACAGATAGATAGATAGACTGATAGGTAGATAGATAAATAAATACAAAGTTTGAAAGATAGATATATAGATAGATATAAAAAAATTTAACACATTAATAGATAGACAAATAGATGGATAGATAGATATATGGAGAAATAGATAGATATATAGATAAATAGATAGATAGATAGATAGATAATTAATAGGTAGACAAATATATTGACAGATAGATGTACAGATAGATAATAAAATAAATAGATAGACTAACAGAAAGATAGATAGATAGATAAATTTGAGGTGTTAAATAGACTCGGCCGGCCTGGCCCTACATGAGACACATTATGATTCAGCCATGCCTGGCCTGGCACGGCATGCTACAATGATGTTCTCGGGCCCGTGCCGGCCACACCATTAGCATCGGTCATGCCCTACCGGGCCGAAGGAATTTAGCCCACATGTGATACCAAGCACCACACGAGGGCCTAGCTAGGGGCACGGCACACTTGACCACTCACTGAGAGTGGTAATGCTGAGCCGATGCCGGATGGGCGAAGCTAGCCACGCCATGAAAGGGTGATGGTGGCATGGAGGCACGTAACGAAACCGTACTTTTTTTAAAAAAATTAGGGTTTTGGCCTGTCCCGAACTGGGCCGAACTAGACCAAACCCCATTGATTTCTGGCTGAGGGGCCTATGTCTGGCCTAACCTAACAGAACCATGCCGAGCCATGCACTACATGGTACACTCGTTGCTTTTTATGACCTTCTATGGTCTCCAAATAGACAGGATCATAGTTAATTGGTTGAAGATCCATAAAACCCTCAACTTGTTGAGAAGCAGTTGTCACACATTCCTCCATTAGTTTTCTGATAAAATAGAAAAAAAATACTATTATAGATATACATAAAATTGTTTTATATTTTACATTACAAACAACTTTCAAAATTTACTGTATTACTATTATATTTTATTAATATAACAAATTCTTACAGCAATCATCTGAGACTTGTTTTCAACAAACTGACCATCTGCTTTCTACACATGTATCTTCATGAAAATCTCATAAAAATTAGGATCACAACCCAATTTTCCAGCCTAGTGTATGTATTTATTAAGTCATAAAATAACAAATAATAAAAAATTTAACAAAATTAATAAAACCAAGCACTCAATAAATTTATTTAGACTATCAGGGCAACAACTAAATATATAAATATTTAAAATTTTAAAATTATACCAAATTTCGAGCATGCTCAATGCTCGACTTTGACCATCCTATGTGACTAGACATTCCTGTACCTAGTTCAGCTACTTCTGTTCATTAATTTTTACTGGTAATCTCTGATTTTTTCTTCACATCTGGCTCCTCCCAATATTTAAGCCACTACAGCCAGTCATCCTCGGATATAAAATTAAGCCTTTCTTTTATAATCTTCAATTTTGGATAAAATCAAAATACGGGTCAGTAGCTTTGCTCTCCAATAATGACTTTATCTTTCCATCAAATTTGAGTGCCCATGTGCACTGATTCTATATATAGAAAAATCACAAAAAAATTTATATTAATAACAAAGACATAATTATTTACTACTTGTATAAAAACCAACATAATAGTCGACTAATTAGATAATTAAGTTTCAATACTTTTGTTTCATTATTTTTACCTGAAGTCATTAAAATTAGACTCTTTTGTTGATTCAGAAACTTTATTCCATGATAATGCTTTAGAATCAACCATTTTCTTGAAAGACTTTGTAATTATAGCCGAACACTTGTGAAATAGAATAAAACTATACAAATAAATAAACAACATTGAAAAAAAAGCAAATCATAACTATACATTAAAAAAACCACAAACAAGATCATCATAATATTTTATTCAAGTAATATTTAAATATACTTCTCATCCACATTCTCAATTACTAATATCTAATTGCCTTGAACCCGAGACTTATTTTTTTTGAGCGAATAAATGTATCATCGCATCAAAAACATGAACTATTTTAATTTTAATTTAGCAAAGCACTCAATATCGATGGACTATCATTAAAAATGGCATTGAATCCATCAGTTGAGCTTGAATATAAATCAGAGTACAACAGTGAGTGCATTTTGAGGAGAGATGTGAAGGAAAGGTACCTGAAGAATGTTCTCTAGCTCTTTGAATACAAAGTTAAGAACTCCATGAGACTTAGCATGTGAATAAAATTTCGAATCATCTTCTCTTTAAAAAATGGATTATATTTTTTAAAAAATAATACTACATGAGAGTAACTTTTCCAGGCCACTTCCTGCTAGGATATCTCCTCATCATATGCATAAAAAGTATCCAAAACTTTAGGTGCACTGGCAAACTGCATGAACCTTCAAAAGAAAAAGTGGCAATAAACTTTGGTTAGAAAAACAATTGGTGGGTTTTGTTTGTAACCTTTTGAGTGTTCCTTTGGTAAAGCAAGTTTCATGATCTTAGAATTGATCTGCATTGATCTCGAGTGAAGAACCTGCAAGACCTCTCAGTGATTCTATGACTTTTAACTAACTCGCAAATGACTTTAAAAGACTAGTATCAAGCTTCTCTGTTTTCTCATTGCTCTTGATGAACAAAGAACACCTACAATGAACAAAAAATAAATGAACATATACATACATATATATCTAGAGAGAAAGATAGATAAAAAAAATAGAGAAAGATTATATATGTACATGTAGAAGATATTACATCATTATAAATAAAAAATCTAACAATGATGATTTAGGTGATAGTTGGAGCACAACATAGTGTATGGGTGTATTTGCATTCATATTCTCCAATTATATGTACTTCCTCTTATTTCAATAACTTTTTTTCTATTCATTTATACTTATAGAAAATGAGAATATTAAGCACGTGGTGCAGATCCTGGAAAATACAAAAATAAAAAAAAATGAAAAAAGATTATCAAATCAAATTTTGAATAATACGATGCAAGTCTAAAACAACATGCATAGAATCACAACTCCAATTGAGATGAAAAAAAAAGAATAGCTAAATATGTAGAATTCAAATTCCAAATTAGAAACAAAACTTAATGAAAAATATAGTAGTGATCATTTGAGAAGAAAAAGAAAACGCAGATATGATACCATCAACACTAAAACCAATTCTAAAATCCAAATCAAAAAAGATTAGTTTCTAAGAAATGCTCATTTTTCTTCTAACATGAACTCGAATCTCAAGCCAAATGAACCACATGATATTCATTAAGAAAAAAAGAAACTATGATTTGTTGGGAATCAGAAACTAGATTATCAGTTAATGATAGATTGTACACCGACAACCTGCATCGTAGCGATATTCAAGTGAAACAGATACATCACATTAGAATCAGTTGATTAACTTGAGTTAATTTGTTTTAAAACCACGTGCTCCTGTAGTCCCGGTTCACTTCTCCTCTCTTCCTTTCACAAAGATAGATAAAAAGGTTTAAGTGCTTGAATGCCTTAGCATTTTTATATTTCATGGAAACTATAAATAAAAAAATGAATGTAAATATATAAAAAAAGAGACAAATATATAAAAGTAAACTAAAATTATAAAAATTTAAAAATATAAATAAAAAAAGAAATAGATTTTTATTTAACCATAAATGATATTATTTCATAAATAAAAAAATAATTTATTGTAATAAAGTATTTCATATATATATATATTATAATTTTTTATGAATTCGATTTATTTTTTATGAATATAATAAGAAATAATTATATAGGTATTAAATTTCATATTATTTGATATAAAAGTATAATTTATAAAATTCTAAAAATTACTTAAAGTGAGAAGTTTAATAAAATAAGTTATATTTATTATTTTAATGAAAGTGAAATATTAAAGCTAATAGAAAAAATCTTATTCAATTGCTTAATTCTTAGAAAGTTTAGTAGGGACAAAATATACAATTTAAATTCAAATCAACTTAAGCCTTAAGGTCAGTTTGGTAGTGCTTTTCAAAAGTATTTATAGGGATAAAAATTAAGTGTTTTTAGGACAAAGACAAAAATTTTATCCGTAATATTTTAAATAACTCTTTTAAAATCCTAAAAAATTAATTGAAGTTTTCTTTTAATAACCACACTGACATATTTATATTTTAAATCTTCAAATTTTTTTTGATGTAATTAAAACATCTATGTATTTATCTTTAAATATCAATTTATTATTTTTAAATTTTATAAAATATTTGAATTTTTTTTATAATTCATAAATTTAAAATCTTCTAGTAAATATTTTTTAAAAATTCCTATAATCATAAAAATATTTTTAAAAAAAAAATATAAATATTTACTTGTTTATTCATTAATTCAGATATTTTTATAATTTTATTTATTTAATCATACAATTAAATATTTTAGTTTTATATTAGTAGTAATTTTTATGTATATTTATTTATTAATTAAAATATCTTAAAAAATGATTATAATTATATAATTAATTATTTAATGTTTTTTAAATACAAATATTTAAATATCATAATTAAATTTTTTGAAAAAATATTTAGTATAATTTTTTTAAAATTTTATAATCATAAAAATAGTTTTTTAGCCTAATTAATATAAATTATTTATTTATAATATCCTATTTTTATAATTATATAAGAAAAATGTGACCCTCAAGGATTGCTCATCCATAAACTATGACATACCTCTAATATATGAAATTACATAAAATATTAAAAAAAATTAATATAAAAAAAATTAATTCATTAAAGATTTGCGATGAAAATTATCCTAAGCCAAAATAGCAAGAAAAAAATTTATATCTAAATACATATATTTTGTGAAAATTATCATTTAAGGAATAATTGCTAGTAAATAAATATAAAATCCTTATGAAAAATTTCAGAATATTATTTAGCAAGGGATTTATCTTTAATTAATTAGCAAGGGAAAATCCAAATTTAAAGTTATTGCTAAAATGCTCACCATTCATTGTGTGAAAATTTATGATAATATTCGCTATGAACAATTTCTAATCAAATATTTCAAAATCTAATCCATCACAAATCCATTGATAATTAATAATTCAGTGTAAAATCAAACATCTCTTAATATTCCCTAGTTAATGCGTAGATAATTAACTTCGGATTATTTTCCTAGCTAAATTTCATAGCTAAACAAATATTTTTTTATAGTGAAATAGACATATAGATAGATAGATAAATAGAAAGAAATATAGATAGATAGAAAGAAAAATAGATAGACAAATAGATAGATAGATAAATAAATACATAGATATATAGATAAATAGATAGATAGATAGACAGTATAGATAGATAGATAGATATATATATATATATATAAAGACAGATAGATAGATAGATAGACAAAAAAATAGATAGAAAGATATAGATAGATAGATAGATAGATACATAGATAGATAGAAAAATGATAAATAGATAAATTGATAGATAGATAAACACATAGATAGATAGATCGATAAATAGATAAACAGATAGATAAACAAAAAGATAGACAAAAAGATAGAAAGATACATAGACATATACATAGATAGATAGATTTATAGATAGATAGATAGATAAATAAACAAATAAATAAATAGATAAATAGACAGATAGATAGATAGACAGATAGATAGATAACAGACAGATAGATATACAGATAGATAAATATATAGATAAATAGATTTATAGATAGAAAGATAGATAGAAGATAGTTTGACAAATAGATAGACAAATAGATATATATATATATATATAGACAGAGAGATAGATAACAAACAAATAGATATACAGATAGATACATAGATAGATAAATAGATTGATAGATAGAAATATAGATAGAAGATAGTTAGACAGATAGATTGATAGATAGATAGATATATATATATATATATTGATAGAGAGACATAAAGATAGACATATATATATATAGATAGATAGATACATCGATAGACAGACACACAAACATATAAACAAATAGACAAATAAATAGATAGGAAAACTATGCAGAAAAATGTTTGTTGTGCAGGCTTTGGGGCCGTCAACTGACTTATAGAAGGAGTTTCATGAAGGGAAAGTTAACATTAAGGAAGTGGGCATATAACCGAGTTACAAGTTCAGAATGGAAGTTAAAAATAGCTCAAGATCTTTAAACAAATAAGCTCAAAGCGAGCACACGTACTCATATTAAAATTAGGCTTGGTTCTTTGTCTCTTTTTTTCATTAGAGTGTATGGGTGTAAGAGGGATAAGGGTAGATTTTAGTTTGTAAAAAGGGTATTCCTCCGCCAAAAGAGAGAATTAAAATTAATAAACAACTTTTAAAAAAAATAGATAGGAAAACAAAAAAACAATAGATAAACAAACAATAGGGAAGGCATACGGTCAATCAGGTCGGCAGACAAACAGATTGACACATGGATAAAGATATAGACAAATAAATAGGTAGACAGATAGATAGACAAATACATAGATAGATATATAGATAGTTATATAGATAAATTCATACATAGATTGTTATATCGATAGTTAGATAGGTTGATTCACAAATTGAAAGATAGAAAGATAGTTAGTTGACAAATAGATATACAAATAGATACACAAATAGATAGATAAATAAAGACATAGATAGATAGATAGATATATAGTTAGATATATAAACATATAGATAGATAGATATATACATAGATAGATAGATATATACATAGATAGATAGATAGTTGGATAAATTGATAGATAGATAGCTAGATAGATAGATAGATTGATAAATAGAATGATAGATTGTTTTATATATAGTTTGATAGGTATTTTCATAGAAAGATTGAAGGATATACAAACATATAGATATACAAATAGATAGACAAATATATTAATAGATAGAAAGATTGATAGACAAATTGATAAATAGATAGATTGATTGATTTATTGATAGAAAAGACACTCAGGTAGCTAGATAATTAGGTAGGCAGGCAGACAAACAAATAGATAGAAAAACAGATAGACAAGTTGACATATAAATAAAAATATAGATGGATAGAAAGATAAATAGATAGATAGTTTGATAGATAGATTACCATACAAATTAATAGACTAATAGATTTATAAATTAATACATAGATTGATAGATTGATTGTTTGATAAATCGATAGAAATACAGACAAAAAGATAGATAGATACATTATAAGATTGATAAATATACAATAGATAGAGATATATATATATATAGAGAGATAGATATAAAGACATATAGATAGATAGAGAGATGAGAGAAAGATAGACAAATAGATACATAGATAGATATATAGATACATAGGCTGATAGACAGACAGATAGATAGATATATTGAAAGATCGATTGATAGATAGATTGTAGACTTATTGATAGCAAATTGATAGATCGATAGATAGACCAATTGATACACTGATAAATAGATTTGATTGTTAAAAAGATTGCTAAACAAATTGATAGATAAATAGATTGATTAATTTGATAGAATGATAGATAGATATATAGATAGATAGAAATATAGATAGATAGATTGATCGATAAATTATTAGACAAATAGATAGATAGACAGATACATAAATATATATATATATATATATATATATATATATAGATAGTTAGACAAATAGATAGATAGATAGACACACAAACAAATATTTAGATAGATAGATAGATAAAGAAATTGATAGAAAGATAGATAGATAGTTAGATAGAAAGATAGATAGATATATATATATAATTAGATAGATAGAGATATATAGATAGAAAGAGATATATTTATAAATTGATAGATAGACAAATATAAGCATAAGAATATATAGAAATAGACAAACAAATAGATAGATAGATATTTGACTGACACACAGATAGACAGATAGACAGGAAAATAGTCATGAAGACAGGTAGATAAATAGATAGACATATATGTAGACACACATAAAAACAATCATATAGACAGATAGATAGATATATATATATATATATATATATATATATATAGTTGGAATGATAGAAAAATAGATAGATAGATAGATAGACTGATAGATAGACTAGGAGATATATAGATAGATTGATAGATAGATAGATATATATATATATATATATATATATATATATATATATGGATAGATATATAGACAGATAGATAGAAAGATATATAGATAGATAGATAGATACATAAAAAGATATAAAAATGGATAGATAGATAACTTGATAGATGGATAAACACATAGATAGATAGATCGATAGATAGATAATCAAATAGATAGACAAAAAGATAGACAGATACATAGACAAATATATAGATAGATAGATATATAGAGAGATAAATAGATAAACAAATAAATAGATATATAGATATACAAACAGATAGATAGACAGATAGTTAGATAACAGACAGATAGATATACAGATAGATAGATAGATAAATTGATAGATAGAAAGATTGAGAGAAGTAGATAGACAAATAGATATACAAATAGATAGATAGATAGATATATATATATATATATATAGAAAGAGAGATAGATAGATATATTGATGGATAGATGTATAGATAGACAAATATAGACAGATAGATAGACACATCGATAGATAGACACACATACATATAAACAAATAGATAAATAAATAGATCGAAAAACAAACAAAGAGAGAAAATATAAACAAACAATCAGGGAGGCATATGGTCAATCAGGTAGGCAGACAAACAGATTGACACATAGATAAAGAGATAGACAACTAAATAGTTAGACATATAGATAGACAAATACATAGATAGATATATAGATAAATTCATACATAGATTGATATATCAATAGTTATACAGATTGATACACAAATTGAAAGATAGAAAGATAGTTAGATAGACAAATAGATAGACAAATAGAGATAAATACATACATAGATAGATACATAAATAAATAATATATATATATATATATATATATAGTCAGATAGATAAAGAGATAGATAGATAGACAGACATATATAAGATACATAGATTTACAGTTAGACAGATAGATAGATTGATAAATAGATAGATTGATAGACAGAATGATAGATTGATTGATATATAGATTGATAGGTATTTTCATAGAGAGATTGAAGGATTAACAAACATATAGATATACAACAGATAGAAAAATAAAGCAATACATAGAAAGATTGATAAACACATAAATAGATAGATAAATAGATTAATTGATTTATAGATAGAAAGAGAGATAGACACTCAGGAGGTAGACAATTAGGCAGGCAGGCAAACAAACAAATAGACAGACAAACTGATAGAAAAATTAGCACATAAATAGAAATATAGATGGATAGAAACACAAATAGATCGATAGTTTGATAGATAGATTAATAGACTGTTAGATATAAAAATTTATAGACAGATAGATAGATAGGTAGATAGATAGATAGATTATTAGACTGATAAATATGCAATAGATAAAAATATTGAGAGATAGATAGATATATAGATCGATAAACATATAGATAGATAGAGAGATGAGAGAAAGATAGACAAATAGATACATAGATAGATATATAGATGCATAGGCAGATAGTTAGATAGATAGATAGATAGATAAACAATTAGAAAGATAGGTTGACAGATCAATAGAAAGATAGATTGATAGACATATTATAGACAGATTGATAGACAAATTGATAGACTAATAGATAGACCAATTGATAGACTGATTGATTGATTGATTGATTGAAAGATTGATAAACAAATTAATAAAAAGATGGATAGATAGAGAGATAGATAGATAGATATATAGAGATATATATATATATATATATATATATATATATATATATATATATATATATATAATTTGATAGATAGAGATATATAGATAGATAGACATATATATTGATAGATTGATAGATAGACATATATAAGCACATGCATATATATAAATAGACAAACAAATAGATCAATAGACATTTTGACTGACACACAGATAGACAGATTCACAAATAGGTAGACAAATAGTCATGAAGACAGGTAGACAAATAGATAGACATATATATAGACACATAGACAAACAAACATTTAGATAGATAGATATATATATATATATATATATACACAGATTGATAGATGGAATGATTGATAGATAGAAAAATATATATACAAATAGATAGGTAGTTATATACATAGATAGATTGAGAGAGAGACAAATAGATATATAAATAAATAAAAAGAGAGATATTAAGATAAAAAGAAACAAAGAAAGAAAGAGAGAGAGAGAGAGAGAGAGATATATATATATATATATATATATATATATATATATATATATATTGACTGATAGATAGATAAATCCATAGATAGATAGATAGTCAGATAGATTTACATGTAGATAGATAGATAGATAAAAAGATATACAAACAAACAAATAGACAAACAAATAGAAAGATAGATTGATAGACAAACAAATAGACATACAGATAGATAGAAAGATAGAAAGACATATTAGATTGAAGGATTGATAAACATATAGATAGACAAATAGATATACACATATATAAACAAATAGATAGTTAGATAAATAAATAGATAGGTAAAGAGATAGATAGACAAACAGATAGATAGATATTATAATTGATAAAAAGATAGATAGTTAGATAGATAGACAGATAGATAGACATATAAATAAATAAATATGTAAATAGATAGACAGACAGACATACAGATAGATAGATATTATAATTGACAAAAAGATAGATAGTTAGATAGATAGACAGATAGATAGACAAATAAATAAATAAATATGTAAATAGATAGACAGACAGACATACAGACACATAGATAGATATATAGATAGATAGATATTATGATAAACAACAAAATAGATAGATATATAGACAAACAGACAGATAGATAAATAAATATACAGATAGATAAATACATAGATAGATTTATAGAAACAAAGATAGATAGATAGATAGATAAATAAAAAGTCAGATAGATAAATAGATAGATACACATATAGCAAGATAGTTAGTTAATTAGATAGATAAATAGATAGATATATAGACAGATAGAATGATCAAATGATAATAGATTAATATATGGATTTATAGACAATGTGATTGATAGATTGATAGACAGACACATAAACAGATAGATAGATATACAAATAGACAGACAAACAGATAGATATATAGAAAAATAGGCAAATAGAGACAAAGACAAATAGACAAATAGATGGATAGACATTAAAGCATGTAGATAATAAAGTAGGCAGGCATACAAACAAATTGATAGACAAATACACCCACAAGTTGAATGATAGATAGATATATAGATAGACAGATAGATAAATAGTTTGTATGATAGATGAATCGATAGATAGATAGACAAATAGAAATAAAGATAGATAGATTAATTGATAGATAGATTGATATATAGATTGATAGATAGATTTATAAATAAATTAGTTTTAAAATATATAGATAGATTGATAGACATATTGATAGATAGATTGAGTGATAGGTTGATTAATAGGTTCAAAGACAGATTGATAGACATATTGATAGACAAAAAGATAGATAATTTGATAGATAGATAGATAGACATATAGATATATAGATAGATATTAAAATTATTAGAAGGGTAGACAAATATATAGATATATAGATAGATAGAAAAACAAACAAATAGATAGATAGACAGACAAATAGATTAACAAATAGACATATAGATAGATAGTCAAGTAGGCTGATAGTCAGTCATGCAGGTATACAAAATTGACAGACTGATATATAGATATACAGATAAAAATATAGGCAAACAAATTGATAGACAAATAGATACACAAATATATAGAGAGTTTGATAGATAGATTATAAGACACATTGATAGACTGATGGATAGATAGATTGAAAAACAAATTGATAAAATATAATGATGAATAAATTGATAGACGCATAAATAGATATATAGATAGATAGATAGATAGATAAATAGATAGATTGATAGATAGTGAGATTGATACATAGATAGTCATATAGATAAATAGAAAAATATAGAGAAACATAAACAAGTATATAGACAGTTAGTTAGATAGATAGATAAGTAGATAAATAGACAAATTAATATATAAAATTATTGATAGATTGATAAACATATTGATAGAAAGATTGGTTGATAGATTGATAGACAGATCGATAACTATACATATAGACAAACATAAAGATATACAAATAGATAGATAGACAGAAAGAGAGATAGACACATTGATAGATAGGTAGACAAATAGAGATATAGATACTAAAGCAGGCAGATAGTAAAGTAGGTAAGAATATAGACAAATATACATACTAACTGATAGACAAATAGACACATTGATAGGAAAACAAATAGATATATAGACAGATAGAAAGATAGTTTGATATACAAATTAATACAATGATTAATAGACTGATTGATATAAAATTGATAGATAAATAGATAGACAAATAGATTGATAGATAGATAGTCAGATAGATAAATAAATTGAAACATAGACAAATAGATATATAGATAGATAGAATGAAAGACAGATAGATAGATAGTTATATAGACAGATATATAGATAGTTATATAGAAAAAAAGATAGACAAATAAATAGACAGATTGATTGATAGATTGATTGATAGAATGATTGATTGATTGATAGATTGATTGATAGATAGATTGATAGATAGGTCGGCATGCATTCAGGCATGCAGGTAGATAAACAAATGGGTAGACAAACAAATAGATAAATTAAGACACATAAAGGAAGACAGACAAATAGATAGATAAATATATAGATAGTTTGATATACAGATTAATACACAGATTAAAAGACTAATAAATAGACTAATTGATAGATAGATTGATAGACTTCTATATATATAGATAGATTAATACACAAATAGATTGACAGATAGATAGTCATAAATATAAATAGATAGAAAGATAGACAAATAGATAGATATTTAGATTGAAAGATAGATCGATAAATTCATAGATAAAATGATTTATAGATAGACAGATAGGAAAATTAATGGAAAGATTAATAGACAGATCGATACATAAATAGATAGAATATTAGATATGTAGTTAGATAGAGAGATACATAGACAAATAGATAGACAACAAGATAGATATATTATTAGAAATATAGATAGATTGATTGATTGACAAATAGATTTATAGATAGATAGGCAAATAAATAGACAAATAGATAGATAGATAGTAGATAGATATACAAATAGATAGATAGACAGATAGTTAGTTAGATAGTTAGACAGATAGATTGTTAGAAAGATATAAAAATAGATAGAAAGATAGATAGATTTACAGATAGATTGAAAAATAGAAAAAATGATTGATTGATTGATTTATTGATTGATAGGTATATAGATAGTTAGATAGATAGATAGACAGATAGATTGAAAGTATATAGATAGACATTTAGATAGAAAGACAAACAGATAGGTAGATAGATAGATAGATAGATAAATAGATAGATAGTTAAGTAGATAGATAGTAGATAGACGGATAGACAGACAGACAGACAAATAGAAAAATTGATAGGTAGATAGATAGATTGACATATTGATAGACAAATAAATTGGTAGACATGCAGATAGTTAATTAGTCAATTAGTCAGGCAGGCAGACATTCATGTAGGTTGGTAGATAGACATACAAATAGAGAAATAGATAAATAGTCAAACATACAAACAAATAGATAGACAGTAGAAAAGCAGATATATAGATAGTTTGATAGATAAATTATTTGAAAGATTGATAGAGAGATAGATAGATTGACATAATGACAGATATATTGATAGACAAATAGATAGATAGACAGAGAGATAGATATATAGATAGACAAATATCTAGATAGATTGATAGATAGAATGATAGATACATTGATGTATAGATTGATCGATAGTCTAGTCAATAGATTGATATACTAATTGATAGATATAATAATAGATAGATAAATAAACAAAATGATAGACAAATAGATAGATAGATAGACAAACATATAGACAAATAGATAGGTAGATAGTTTGATTGATAGTTATATAGATATAAAGATTGATAGATAGACAGATAGAGAAATAAAGAGTTGATAGAATGATAGAAAGATAAAAAGATAAACAAATAGATCGATAGATATATAGATGTATAGATTGATATACAAATTGATAGATAGATAGAGTGATAGATAAATAGATAAAATGATTAATTGAAAAATATATTCATAAATAGATTGAAAGAAAGACTGATAGATAGATAGAAAAAAAGATAGATAGATAGAGAGATAGAAAGATAGATAGATAATAAGATATATAAATATATAGATTGATATACAGGTTCATAGATAGAGAGATATATAGATAGAAAGACAGATAGTAAATTAATAGAAACATAGATAGATAGATAGATAGATAGATAGATAGACTGATAAATAAAAAAATAATTTGAAATATAGATAAACAAATTGATAGTAATAAAGATAGATAGATATATATATAGAAATAGAATCATTGATTGATTCATTCATTCATATATAGATAGATACAAAGAAATATAAATAGATAGATAGATAGATAAACACATAATTAGATAAATAGATAGAAAAATTGATAGATAGTTTGATAGACATATAGATTGATAGATTGATAGATAAACAATGTTAAATATATAGATAGATAGATAGATAGATAAAGATATAAAAAGATAGCTATATAGATAGGTAGATAGTTAGATAGATAGATAGAGATAGAGAAAGATAGATATATAGATATATAGATAGTTTGATAGATTGATTGATTGACAGACATATAGGTAGATAGATAGATAAATACATACATAAATAGATATATAGATTGATTATTAAATAGATACATAGATATAGATTGATTGATATATAAATCGATAGATAGGTAGGCATATAGATAAACATATAGATAGACAGATAAATAGATTGATAGATAGATAGATTAATAGACATATTGATAGAAAGGCTGATTAATAGAAAGATATATAGGCATATATATAAATAGATAGATAGATATATATATATATATAGATAAAAAGATAGATTGATAGTGATATAAACAAATAGATAGACAGATATATAGTTAGAATGTTTGATTGAAAGATATTCAGATAAATAGATTGATAGATATATTGATATATAGATAGATAGTTAGTTAGTTAGTTAGACAGATAGTCAAATAAATAGACATATAGATTGAAAAATAGACAGTTAGACAGATAGTCAAAAAAATAGACATATAGATTGAAAAATAGATAGATAGATAGATAAATAGATAAATAAATATACAGATAGATAGATAGATAGATAGACAGATAGATAGATATATAGATATATATATATATATATATATATATATATATATATATATATATATATATACTGATAGATAGATAGATAGATATAAATATAGAGATATAGATAGATAGATATATTAATAGATTGATAGAAAAGTAGATAGAAAGATAGTTAGATAGATTGACAAATAGATAGATATATAGATACACAAATAGATAGACATATAGATAGATAGATAGATATACAGATAGATAGACGAATAGATATATAAATAGATAGATAGATAGAGATATAGATACATAAATATATTGATAGATGGACAGACGGATAAACATACATATAAACAGAGAGAAAGATTGGTAAATATATAGATTTATAGTTTTATAGATAAATAGGCATGCATATAGAGATAGATATATATATATATAGACAGACTGATAGATTGAAAGATAAATAGATATGATGATAGTTAGATAGATAGACAAATAGATAGACATATTGATAGACAAATAAATAGATAGATAGATAGGCAGCTAGATAAATAGATTGATAAACAAATAAATAGACCTTTTGATAGATATATTGATACACAGATAGTTAGACAGAAAGATAGACTTATAAATACTTAATAGAAAGACAAATCAATAGACATATAAATAGATAGTTAAATAGCCAAATTTATAGACAGATAGATTGGAAAATAAATAGAAAGATAGATATATAGATAGATAGATAGACATATATCTAGATAAATTAATATATAGAATGATAGATAGATAGATAGATTGATTGATAAACAGATTGATAGAATGATAGATAGAAAGATTGATAAATAGATTGAATGAATGATATATAGATAGATAGATAAATAGATAGAATGATAGAAGGATAGAAAGATAGATAGATAAATAGACAGATACATAGACAATGGATAGGTAGATAAATTGATAGATAGATATATAAATATATAAATAAATAGATAGATAGACAGATAGACAAATAGATAGTTAAATAGATAGGTAGATAGAAAGATAGAAATATATATAGATAAATTGATAAATAGATAGATGGATAGATTGATAGACAAATACAAGATAGACATATAGTTATAATGATTGTTGATAAATTGATTCATAGAAAGATTGAAAGATAGATTGATAGACATATAGAAACAAAGATAGATTAACAGATAGATAGATAGATAGATGCATGGATAGAAATATACATAGATAGCAAGATTGATTGATTGATATACAAGTTGATAGAGAGATCTATAGATAGAATGACAGATAGATAAATAAATAGATAGATAGATAGATAGATAGATAGATAAACTGGTAGATAGAAAAATAAGTAGATAGATAAATAAACATATCGATGGATATATAGATAGAATGATTGATTGATGATAGATTCATAAATAGATTGATAGTCAGATTAATAGATAGATAGATACAAAGATATATAAACAGATAAATAGATAAAAAGATAGACACATAATTAGACAAATAGAATGATAAATTGATAGACGGATAGATTGATAAATAGATAAATAGATAGGCAATGATAGATACATAAATAGATAGATAGACAAATAAATATATAGAAAGATAGATAGATAGAAAGATAGTTAGTTAGATAAATAGAGTAAAGACAGATCGATAGACATATTGATAGATACACAGATTGATTAATTAATTGATACTTGGATATATATAGAGAGATTAAAAGATAGATACATAGATATAGATTAATAAATAAATAGATAGATAGATAGATAGACATGTAGATAGACTAATAGATAGATAGATAGATTGATAAGTAGATTGATAGACATATTGATAGACAAGTTGATTAATAGATCTTTAGACAGATAGAAACCCAAATAAATAGATAGGTAGATTGGTAAATTGATAGACAAATAGATATACAGATAGATATATAGATAGATATATAGATAGATAGATAGATATA
This sequence comes from Sapria himalayana, assembly GCA_029783825.1. Taxonomy (NCBI): domain Eukaryota; kingdom Viridiplantae; phylum Streptophyta; class Magnoliopsida; order Malpighiales; family Rafflesiaceae; genus Sapria; species Sapria himalayana. The sequence goes on along the minus strand of JAREIK010003977.1, from coordinate 35,863 downwards.
CAAATAGATAGATAGATATATAGACAGATTGATTAATAGATAAATATATAGATAAAAAGATAGACATATATATATATACATACATATTGATACATAAATAGATTCACAGATAGATAAATATCTAGATAATTAGATTTATAGATAGATAAATAGATAGACAGACAGACAGAAAGATAGATAGATTGATAGATATATAGATAGACATATATATAGACAAATAGATAATAAGATTGATAGTTAGAAAGAAAGAAAGATCTTCAAAAAAATGATATATATATATATATATATATATATATATATATATAGACAAATTGATAGACATATAGATAGACAAATAGATATAAAGATATATAGACATATAGATAGATATATAGACAGATAAATTGATCAATATATAGATAGACAAACTGACAGATAGCAAGACAGATAGATATATAGATAAATAGATAGACAGATAGAAAAATAGACAAATAAATAGACTAATAAATAGAAAAATAGATAGAAAGTTAGAAAGACATATAGTGAGTTAGTGAGTCAGACAGAAAGGAAAACAGTCAGGCAGGCAGCTTAATAGATAGACAAATAGACAGACTAACTTGAATGACTGGCAAACTTATAGATAGACAAATAGTTAGGTAGGTAGTTTAATAGATAGACAAATAGATAGACTGACTAAATGACTAACAAACTTATAGATAGACAAACATATAGACACATAGCAGATAGGCAGATATATAGATATTTTCATAGAGATATTAATAGATAGATTTTTAGATTGATTGATTGACATATTGCTAGATAGATTTATAGACAATTAGATAGACTAATAATTAAACATATATATAGATAGATAGATAGATAGCAAATAAATAGATAGATAGATAGAGAAAGAGAAATAGATAGATATAAGGATCGATAGATATACAAATAGATATACACATTGATAACGAAATAGATAGATAGATAGAAAGATAAACAAATAGCTACATACAATGATTGACAATATTATATAAAGATTTATAGATAAATTAATAAAGAGATTTATAGAGATATTGATAGATGGATAGATAGATTGTTAGATAGATAGATAGTTAAATAGATAGACAATATTAGATAGATAGATAGATATATAGAAAAACATAGATAGACATAGTGATATATAGTTAGATAGATAGATAAATAGATTATTAGACAGATACATAGAGATTTAAAGATATATAGATAGACATATATATAGATAAATATATTAATAGATAGATTGATATATTGATTGATAGATAGATATTAAAATAGATAGTTATACTTTTAAATAGATAGATAGATAGACAGATTGATAGACATATAGATAGATAGATAGACAAATAGAGATAAAAATAGATAAACAAATAGATAGATAGATATATATAGAAAGAAAGAAAGATTGATTGATTGATTGACATATATTTGATAGATTAGTAGACAAAAATATTGACATATAGATAGATAGACAGATAGATAGATAAATAGATAGATAAATCGATAGATAGATAGATAAATAGATAGATAGATATACAAATAGATAGATATATAGTTAGATATATAGATAGATATAATGATATATTTATAGATTGATAGAAAAATAGATATATACACAGTTAGTTAGATAGATAGATAGACAAATAGAATGATTAAATTTTTAGAAAGATACATAGTCAAATTGATAGATAGAAAGATAGAGTGATAGATACAAAGATAGATAAACAAATATATAGCCACATACTTAGATATATAGAGACACAGATAGAAAGTTAGATAGATAGATTGATTAATAGACATGTTGATAAATAGATAGATACATAGATACATAAATAGATTGATAGATTTTTAAATATATAGGCAGATAGAGAGAAAGATGGATAGATAGATAGTAAGACAGATTGATAGATAAATAGTTTGATATACAAAAAAGTAAAAAGATAGATAAATTGAAAGATAAATTGAAAAATAGATAGATAGATAAATAGTTAGATAGATAAATAGGCAATTAGATATACATATAGATATACATAAAGAGATATAGATATTTTTATATATTTAGAAAGATTGAAAGATAAACAGATAGATAGTATATTGATAGATAGACATAGATGCAGACAAATAAATAGGTAGATAGATAGGCAAAAAGATAGACAGATAGATAAAAGACAGATTGACACACATAGATAAATAGATAGATAGATAGATAGATATATATATATATATATATATATATATATATATATATATATGCAAATATATAGACATATAGATAGATAGATAGATAGAAAGATTCATAGAAATATAGATATATAGATAGATCGATCGATAGATATAAAACAAATAGACATATAGATAGATAGACATAAAGATATAAAAATAGACAGACAAATAGATACATAGATAAAAGATAAACAAATAGATAGAAAGATAGATAAACAGATAGATAGATAGGTAGATAGATTGTTAGATTGATTGATAGATAAATAAATAGATAATTAGATAGATGACAGACAAATAGATAGATAGATAGATAAATAGATAGATAGATAGACAAATAGATATATAGGTATATAAATTTTTAGATTGATTGATAGATAAATAAATAGATAAATAGATAGTTGATAGATAAATAGATATATAAATAGATAGAGAAAGAGAAAGAGATATATATATATATATATATATATATATATAGACAAATAGATTTACAGATAGATATATTGATTGATAGAAAGATAGATAGATTGATAGATTGATAGAAAGAAAGAAAGATAGATAAATAGACAAATAAATAGATAGATATTTAGGTATATTGTCTGACAGACATATAGATAGATAGATATATAGATAGATAGATAGACAGATAGACAGACAGATAGACAAAAATATTTTTAGTTAGACGTGTTGATAAATAGATAGATAAATAGATATATATATATAGATTGAAAGATATACAGATAGATAAATAGATAGATAGACCGATAGATAGATAGATATATAAAATAGATAGATAGATGAAAAACACATAGACAGACAAATAGATAGACAAAAAAATAGATTGATAGATAGAGGGATAGATAAATAGATTGATATATGGATAGATAAATAGATAGATAGATAGATAGATAGATAGATAGATAAACAAATAAATATACTTATATATAGACAGATTGATTGATTGATACACAAATAGATAGATAGATAGACAGACATATAGATAGATTGATAGATTGATAGATAGATTGAAAGATAGATAGACAGATAGACAGATAGATAGATAGATAGATTGACCGATAAATAGTCACATAGCTAGATAGATTGATAGCTAGATAGATAAAAAGATAGACACAAAATAAATAGATAAATAAATATATCGATAGATAGAAAGATAGATAGACAGACATATAAATAGATAGATAATCATATAGATAGATAGATATATAGATAGACTGATATAAAGATAGATAGATAGACTAATAGATAGACAGATTATAAAGATACAGATTGACTAATTGATAGACTAATAGATTCATGGATAGATAGAATGATTGATTGATATACTGATTGATAGACAAATAAATAGACAAATAGATTCATAGATATATATACAGATAAATAAACAAATTGATAATTAGATTAATAAAAAGAATGATAGATAGATCGATAGAAAGATTCATAGACGGATTGAATGACAAATTGATACGTAGATTGATAGATATATTGATTGACATATTGATAGATAGATTTATAGATATATAGATTGACAGAATTATAGATATACAGATAGATATATAGACAGATATATAGATAAATAGATAGATTATTAGACAAATAAATTGATAGAAAAATAGAAACATATATGATAGAAAAATAAAAACATAGAAAGAAAGATAGATATATAGATAGATAGACCGAAAGATAATAGCTATATAGGAAGATTAATAGTCAAATAGATAAACAAATATATAGAGAGATAGTTATATAGATAGATGGACAGAATGATAATAGAAATACAGATTGATAGATAGTAAAATAAATTGACAAAATGATAATAGATATATAAAATGATTTATACTAAAATAGACAGACAGACAGATATATATATATATATATATATATAGAAAGATAGATAAATAGATAAATATACATATATAGATATACGTACAGATAAATAGATAGATAGAAAGACAAATATACAAACATATGGATAGAGTGATGGAGCGACATATAGACAAATTGATAAAAAAATATATTGGAAGATAGATTGATATATAGAAATATAAACATTAAGACAAAAAATTAGATAGATGAATAGACAAGTAGAAAAATAGATAGAGAGTGAGAAAGATATATAGATATATAAACATGTAGATATATATATATATATATATATATATACCTACAAATAGTTCGGCAGATATACATACAAACAGATAGAAAGAAAGAAAGATAGATAAATAGACAGATAGATAATAAGATTGATAGATATATTGATAGACACACAAATATACAGATTGAAAGACAAATAAATCGAAAAATGAATATATAGAATGATTGAAAGATAGATAGGTAGATAGATAGGCATATAGATAGATAGATAGACAAATAGACAGGCAGATAGAAAAATACATAGATAGATATATTAACATAAAGATAGTCAGATTGAAAAATAGATAGACAGATAGATAGATAGATAGACAGACAAGTAGATATATAGATAGATAGACAAATAGATAGAGAGATATTTAGATATATAAATAGATAGATAGATATATATATATATATATATATATACACAAATAGATAGATAGACAGACATATAGATAGACAATGAGAAATATGGATAGACAGATAGACAGACAAATAGATAGATAGAAAAATAGATAGTCATATAGATAGACACACAAATAGATAGATTGATAGACATTTTGATAGACATGTTGTTAGACATATTTAAAAATAGATAAATATACAGATTGATAGAAAGATTGATAGAAATATAGATATATAAATAGATATATAGATAGATAGACCGATGAACAAATAGAAAGAAATATATATATATATATATATATATATATATATAAAGATAGAGAGATAAATAGATTGATACATATAGAGATAAATAGATAGACTAATAGAAAGATAGGCAAATATTTAGATAGTTTATTTGATATATATATATATATTGATAGATTGATAGATTTATAAAAAAAGATAGAGATTGACAGAAAGAAAAATAGAAATGATACACAAATAGAGATATAAATAGATAGACATATATATAAATAGATACATATATAGAAAGACATATAGATAGATACATATATAGATAGATAGACACATAAAGATATGGACAGATTGATATATTGAGATATAAAAAGATGGATTATTAGAAAATTAATCAGATAGATAGATAGGCAAATAGACCTATAGACATATAGATAGATAGGCCTATAGGCAGATAGAAAGATAACTATAAAGATAGATAGACAAATAGAAAGCTATACACATCATGAGATAGACTGATTGGACTAATATGCTAAATTACAGAAAGATAGTTATATAATTAGACATATAGATAGATAGGTAGATAGGTAGATATTTAGACAAATAAAAAGTTTATTTGTATAATAAGAAAATCTGCTCATGAAAATGGAATTTCCCAGCACGGTAAATTATTCCACGAAAGTCAACGAAGGCTGGTAGATAGAATTTATAATTGTAGGCTGATGCTAGTTTGATTGTGAAAGTTTCATATTGAGGACATTGGATACTCTCCATGAGAATCTTAACCAAATCATCATAATTACTTAGAAATGGGTATTTTTTCTTAAACTGTTTATAAGTATACTTTACTATTTCTATGGACCTACTAACTTTCAATTTTGAGAGACTTTCAAGCATAAGTAAACCATGTTTAACTAAGAGTTGATGTTTCTTTTTAATGAACTCAATACATCCTTATTAATATTAAAAGCCTATTTTTGTAATTTATTCAAGGCTAAGCACAATTATGTATATCCAGTATTTATATGAATATTAAAATGGGTCAAGATATGGGATGTATTTATTGAAAGTGCTGATAAATATCACCTATTGGGTCAGATTAGTACCCACCACGCAAATTTGATATATAAAAAGGTGGTATTAAATCCTCACTTATGGGTCTCCAAGCCTTAGGCTTACATACCATTGGTAGATTGAGTTTGGTCGGAATCATGTCAATCTCAAAATTACAAATTGCATATAATTGCCTAAGATTGAGATTTTTTTACCATCCTTATTCTTTACATAATATTCATTAAAGTTGAATTGACTTGTAACCTCAATCATATGTCAATCCAATAAGAATTCAACCAAACACACACCTATCACATATTTCTTATATTATTTCTTTTTAGGTTTTCCATTAGACAGCTTAACCTGTTGTGCCTTCTCATTACAGCTAGAAGCCTTGTCTGACACTATTTTCTTATCTTGCATTTTGTGCCTTTCAAGACATGAGCTTGGAATCTTACACACATTTTCAGATATTCAATCAGAGTTGATATGGGAACTACGGGATAATCATTAATACAGTTGAAGAGAGAACCTAGTACATAAATAATAACGATCTGTTAAGTGTAATGATCTAAATATTGAATAGGTGATACTAAGACAACGTGATCAAGGTAGATCTTGAGATAATCCTTAGAAGTTGTCTTCTCTTTAGAGATCATCATCTTAAATATTTCATTCGTATGCTCATACAAATTGGGTTCTCCTCATTATACATTGAAGTATAGCCCTCAATTAACTTTTGCAAATAGAATAATTTACTCTCTGTTAGATGAGACCTAGAATTCTTTCTCAATATATCCAGTTTATCATCCTGATAACTCATTACATTCGAATGAGAACTTTGATATCTTTCAAGATCCGTCTCAATATCATAATATATTCAATCCTAGATATCCTTCGTTAAATCATGAAATCTACTATAGATTACCAAATTAAATGAACATCTACGTACATGCACACTTCTGTTAGACCCAAAGATTTTCATACTAGGATATAAGAATTATAAACCCTAAAAAATCAAGTAATAAAAATCTCTAGCCTTGAACAGGGTCAATGAGGCACCTTTTTAGGTAGGAACTCCTTTTCTCGAAACCAAATATGAGGCAAGCTATTACAAATAAGAGACACTCGACACACCTCTAGCCTTTACCAGGATCTAAATACAAAATCCACCTTTTCTATGAGGGATGAATTATGTACTCTACATTAACACTCATACAGAGAACGATAGGCACCTATTTCACATGTAGGAACCAAATTTTTCGAGAAAATGTACGGGGGGGGGGGGGTGGGTGTTTTGATCTATCGAGGGGAAAAGGGGGATGGTTTTCCTGTTTACAACTTTTTGGAAAAAAAAGAACCTCCAATCCGTGCTTATCTTTAGTGCCAGAAACATGATTTTATCTCTAAAGATCAGCTAGACTAGGTACAAAAATGTCTCGCCACACAGAAGGGACAAAGTCGAGCATTGAGAATGCTCAATATTTTGTATAATTTTAAAATTTAAAACATTTATATATTTAGTGGTTGTCTTAATAGTCCCAATAAATCAAATCTGTGCATGGTTTTATTAATTTTGTTAATATTTTTTAACATTTGTTATTTTTAGACTTAAAAAATATATAATCTAGGATGAAGAATTGGGTCGAAATCCCAATTTTTATAAGATTTTTAGGAAGATACATTTAAAAAAAGTGGATGGTCAGTTTGTTGACACCAAGTCTCAGATGATTACTGTAAGAATCTCTTATATTAATACAATTTTATAATACTATAGTAAACTTTGAAAGTTGTTTGAGATGAAAAATATTAATTTATTTTATGAATATCTAGAATAGTATTTTTCTCTATTTTATCATAGGAACTCATGGATGAACGTGTGACAGTTACTTCTCAACTAGTTGAGGGTGCTATGGATTTTCAACCAATTGACTATGATCCTATCTATTTGGAGACCATAAGAGGTCATAAGAAGTAGCGAGTATATGGCATTAGCTCAAAGGAAGTGGCATTTTGTTGTAGCAGTCGTGCTTCTAATTCATATATCACAGTAATGGTGGATGAGGTGTTCGAATAATAAGTAATGGAAACAAGTGAATGTTTTGAAGTTATGGAAACCAAAATGAAAGAGAAGGATGAGCAAATATCTCATTTGAAGGAAGAAATGTAAAAAATGAAAGAAGATAAGGATGAGTAGAATAATCATTTTTTTGAAGTTATGAAAACCAAAATTAAAGAGAAGGATGAGCAGATATCTCATTTGAAGAAAGAAATGCAAAAAATGAAAGAAGATAAGGATGAGCAAATTTATCATTTGAAGGAAGAAATGCAAGAAATTAAAAAAATAAATTATGAGATGAAAGAAATGAATGATGAGATGAAAGAAATGAATGATGAGATGAAAGATATTAAGAATTTAATGCAATAGTAGATATCCTATATGGAGTTATAGTTAGTGGCATTGACGTGATAGATAGCATTCTGAGATCCAGCTATGAAACCAAGTAGGAGAGGCTAGCACAAATGCCGCAATTAATAATGAGGATGATTTTGTATCAGAATTATTTCTGAACTATTTTTGATTTTTATCTATATATAGCTAAACAAGATGATATTTTTTTGGAGGTATCATTTTTTTTATTTTGGTTTTGTTCTTTGCTTTGCCGATTAACTTACTCATGAATCTTTACAGGACCTCTAATGTGAGACACATAAAAAAATTCTAATTCAAAGCCTTCAGACATTGTCATGGTCCTTCATATGGATGGGTTCCATCTTTACCGATCTTAGATGGATCAAAAGGAGGTCGAGCTTCTATTATCTTTATTTTTTCTGAAACATTTTATTTTTGTACTCTCTATCTCTCTCTAAACATCATTTCTGGCCATCTTTTAGATATCTATTGAAGTTGTATAAGTATCAACTCAGATTCATGTTTTTTCTTATCTATAATTACTATTTTTGTATATCTATGAATATGTTTGTGTACCTGAATATTTCGGGTAGAGTTTTAGCCTATTATAGTTATATAAAAGGCTTGGTTGGTCCTCCTAGTCCAGGGAATAGCATGTTATCTTTTGAAGTTGTGAGATGAACGAAAAAATTCTGGTCCCACATAGACTCAGTTTTGTTCTTTACACTCTTATTTCAAGCAGATCTACACTGTCACTGTTCAGATCTTTGACTATTTTTATCAGTCAACGGTGGAATTAAACTATTGAATTTTTAATTGCCATAATGATTGCTAATGAAAATAAATTAAATGTGTTCATTCTGCTTGTTCTCCTTCACTTGCATGCTCGTTGTTTCATGGATGATAACGGGCTGAACATGAGGAACTATGGCTATTACGAGCCATCTTTCAAGTGGCATCTTGGTCTATAACTAATACCTAGCATGGAAAACCACTACATGAAGCCTTTCTTACCGGGATGTGATCTTAACAACTTTATCGTTAATGCCAACATCCATTCCATCTCTATGAATGCAATGTCTTCAACACATCACTTGCAATACAATACATGAGAGATGTCTGTATAAACCAGAGAGATAAGTTTTTGAACAAGTTACCTCCAAATGCTTCTTATCCTATCCTCAGAAACTTTTGGAGCTCATCTATTGTAGATTCTACACCAACATGATTCTTTGCGAGGTGAAAGGATTTGTAAGATTGATCAACCAAGCCCTAACGAACAAGGTAGCCAATCCAAGAGAAAGTAAAGTGGTGATCCACCAAAAAAATCAAAACTAGAGAAATCGAGGAAACCAAAGGATCCAAACTCCGTTTCTATTCCACATTTGAAAGCTCCAAAGAAATGCTTGGGCATGGACATCAATAGCAATGACATGGATATCTTTGGCATTCCCATACTAGTCTACACTTGCACAAGCGAGTCTTAGAAGTGCTATCTATGGGGCTGTGGTGGGTGCCAATCCGCATGCTACACAACTAGCACATCGATGTATCCCTTGCCGATTAGCATGAAAAGAAGAGGAGTGGGGATAGCTAGGAAGAACATGAGTCAAGATGTCTTCTTATATGAAGTTTATAAATTTTGCAGTCATTTGCTTTTTTTTATATATTGGGAAGACAAAACATCTAATTTTTGAAGTTTTGTTCCTCTTTTTTTCTTTAAATGTGTATTGTTTTTTATGGAGTGCATATTATTTTTAAGAGTGCATATTATTTTTATGGAGTGTATATAGTTTTTATGGAGTGTATATTGTTTTTATGGAGAGCAGATTGAATTGTTCTGTAGTTACATTGATGCATACAACGAAGTGATGATCCTTGCTTCGAACCAAGAGAGGAACTATATTGCAGCAGAAGCTACAGGGTTGAAGGACTAATACAATGAAGCTAAGCAATCAAAATTATTGGTGCAAGCACATGGAGAGGGAAAGAAACATTCTAAGAAAGCCGCAAGGGAGCTTGGTGCTGTGGGGGGTCGAAAGGCAGAGCAACCCTTTTAGAGGTTATAGGACCAGGAGAAAGTTCTAGTTGTGGAAGGCAAGGTGCGAACTATGATGCTCCAAGCCTTGCTCATGGCTTGTCTTCTAGGTTTTCTTCTAAGAGTTTTTAGATATATTTTCAAATATTTAAATAATATTCGCATTTCATATTAATGTTGATAGTGATGTTTTGTGCCTTCTTTGTGAAGTATAAATGGGATAATACTTTACATACTATTATATATATATATATATATATATCTATCTATCTATACGTGCTGTTCTATATCTATAAGACATTCATATATACTACAGTGTATATGTATATATACTATAGTATATATGTACATATATACTACTGTGAATATATATGTATATATACTATAATATATATGTACATATATACTATAGTATATATGTATATATATACTCAGTATATGTACATATACACTACAATATGATATGTACATATATACTGTATATAACTATCTTATTGATGAGCATGATGTTTGTGATATTGCTTATGTTTTGCTGGGTGCCATGTTCTCTACTTTATCAATTGATACATTTTTCTATTGATAACTTTTTGGAGGAAGAATTATCATGTCTTACAGATTGAGGCATGCCTGCCACAAATAGGTGCACTTTGAGAGTGATATAGAGGTTATACTTCCTGTTAGTTTCCCTAATAAAAATAACATGTTATATAAGGGCATTGTTTGTATGAGGTTATTCATCAAGTGTATTATATTTATTTTATGTTGTGTGATTTAATGTTTTACATGGCATCAAAAGTGACCCCAAGGAAAGCTAAAATCTAGTGGAGGGTGTCGAAAAGAGCTGTAAACCCCTAAAAGGAGTGCATCCACTTTGCACTAGCTATCATTATTACTCATGCATTGTGTGCTATGCAAATCTTCACACGCTCACTGTATGTTATCAAGAACATTGCAACTCACTGTGTGTTATTAAAATCATTACTCACAAGGCTTAGACCTTGATTCCATCTACATTAATGCAATATGAGACCCATAGGGGTGTATGTTGCTGAATATGAGTTTAATGAGCTAGATCTGATGCTCTACGACCTCAAATACTAGCAAGAGGTGAGATGTTATTTTCTCTGTGAGCTCGTAATAGGCTTGGCATAGCATTTAGCTGTGAAAGTTTTTGTTTTTTTTTGTTTTTTTTTGTTTTTTTTTTGTTTTTTTTTTTGTTTTTTTTGTTTTAAATTTGATCTGGTTTCTTAGACCCTTCTTATCAAGTCAAAACTATGAAGTTGTGAAGAGAAGCTAGATGGGCTATTATAATGGAAATGAAGTGCAGGTAAGACATCTACTCAAACATCATGATAGGTACTTTGACAAGCATTCTTATGAAGTATATATGGTATTTTTATTGATTAAACTCATGTTCTTATGGTTAGAGTAATGTTTGTTCACATTAGTATTGAGATAAGATTTCATTGATGATGAGAATGAGAGGTTAAAAGAAAATTTGTATGAAGTAGTAATCAAGTTTTCTTGTTTGATATAATTTTTTGTGTACACGAGATATTCATATTTTTTGCTTTCGTGAATGATATTAATACTAGCTTTTAATATCTCATGCATCGAAGCAAAATTAACTATTTATGTTCACAACCTTCAAATATTCTTTCAAATTGTCATTTATTTTTCATAAAAAAAATTTTCATATAGTTTTTTTAAGCAAAAAAACTTAATAATAAATTTTAGATCACATGGGATATGAAGATTAGAATTTTTTTAAAAAAATTTTGGTAATAACCATTTCTATGCATCGGTAAATTAGTTGAACAAGAAAGGTGCAATATATGAACAAGATAAAGAAAAATGAGAAGATAGGAAAATAGGGTGTGTGTGTGTGTGTGTTTGGACACATATAGTTATACTATATTCATGCTGTATGCATGTATATTACATATATACATGCCTATGCATTTTTAAGTAATTATAAAGAAATAATTGATGCATACGTGCACGATAACACAGTTCATTAGTTTTTTTATTACTGAATGTTGCAAACCATCCCCGTTAATCCCAAGCCTTTTCTTAACAACTTGACCGGAAAGATGGTCATTGTAAAACTCAAGTGGGAAATGGAATACAAAAGTGAGCTAACTTGTGTTCTTTTCTTATGCATTGTATTTTTTTTCTCATTTTTTCCTTTAGTTTCTTTAAGATTTCCATGTTTCGGTGGATTTTTATATGAACCTATAGGTGGGCAAAAATTCAATACCACACAGCTTGTTATCATTTCAACTACCATTTCCCTTTTGTTTGGTACTTTCTAATGAGTTTTGTATGGAAATAATACATTTTAAATAAAAAATCCAAAATATAATGCTAGTTTGAAAATTATTACCAAATTAATGCATCTGAGAAATAGCATTACAATTTGCATCATTGTGAATGACGGTCATTGCCATGCTATTGAATTTTTAAAAATCAAAGGCTAACATTATGAATGCTAGCTATTATATTTTAAAAATTTTTAAATGGAGGCATTGAGAATGAAGAGAGAGTGTGTGGCATCCAACCTAGTGAAAAATAGAAGTACATCCACCACCTTGGCTGCTACTACAAATATCACTCCAGTTCTCCAAAATTCATACATGAAAGAAGCCATAAAACCTCTTACCATAGCCAACTATTCTCCTCCTCAATTTCTTTCTTTTAGTCAATTTGAACCATTAGGGAAGGACTTAAGCTCGCCATTAGAAACACTGACAAAGATTGAAGATGTGATGAGGGTTTTACCGGTGATGGAAAGGAAGAAAAAAAACATAGTAATTATGGGATAGTGTGTGGCAAGCATAGAGAGCGTAGTCTGAGGAGTGAGGGAGAAAATGGAAATGGTTAGATTAGTAACATTTCCTCTATTCTCTTTAAGGAATCATTCAAAAGTAGATATTTCCCAAAATTTTATGGAGCTTAAGTGCATCGTAGATGATTATTCGAGTAGAGAAGTTGTTTTATATGTGGGTGATCTTAAATGGGTTTCTGATATCTGGCCAAATTATAGTTGGCAAGCAGGTAACGACATGATAGAGTACATTATCATAGATATGCAAAGTCAGATCTATGGAATATGCGACGAGGCTGGAAGAGTATGGCTCATGGGAATCACCACATTCCAAACTTACATTTAGTGTAAAACAGGCTTTCCCTCTCTGGAGACTATTTGGGAACTTTATCCAATCACGGTTCCAATTGGAAGACTATATCTTAGCCTCAATCTCAATGGGTAAAACAATTCTTTTTTTATTTTTTTCTCTCAGATTACTTTAGTGTGATGTATTAGTCACTTACGATATCCATTAATGACTCAAATACACACCCACAAAGACACGCACAAACATACACACACACACACACTTATTCATAGGTACCATCATGTCAACTATTGTATATATGTGTGCTTAAACACTTCATATCTCACTAGTCACACATTTGACTAAGTTTTAAAAAAGAAGAAAAATGGGTGTAAGAGCAAAACATATACATGTGAGAGTGGCTTTGGCTGGAAAAAGATTGAATCTAGATTACTTACAAAATGCACAACATGCAGTCCTAATTACTCCATTAAAATCGACAAAGAAACTCAATTTCAAAACCATGAGTTCATTTCTGTAGGTTCTACTTGCTCAAGTAGAACCTGCAGATATGTCGACTATAATGCTGCATTGACAATTAATAAATAGATAAAAAGTTTGATAAATTGGGCGTAATCTTTGTGTATATATAAATAGATGAAAAATCCACTATCTATTGATAAAAGAAACAAATGTATAAATAAATTTAGAAATATAATAAAACAAAAATGTCCAAACATTATTAAAATTCTATATCTATCCAAATATATAGGCAGAAATTGATGCTGAAATTTACAAATAGATAAATAAGTCATGAAATTAGCTCAAGTTGAATATATTATATTTTCATCAATTGGTTAGCAATGATGTATTGCTAAATGATGTTTATTGCTTGTTTCTTTAAAATGAGATTTTTAAGTCACTACTAATGTTACGAGAACCTATTGGGTCACACACATAAAAATATATATATATTTGAAGATTATTTTATTTTAGTTAGAGTAAAATAAACTAGGCATAATTTTAAGTCTGAAATTCATTTCAGATCTTAAGCTAATTTGACTAAAGAGTTTGGTCCAATTAGTAAATGTTTGGACCTTAAAAAGGGCACAAACTTAAAGCCCACATTTTTCACTTTTAGAATGATGTGTCATTAATGACACATCAGTCTAATTAATGACACATTCATTTTCATTAATGACATATTCTTCTAAAAAGGTGTATGAAAATCTAAAAGGTTTCATTAATGACAGACTATTTTAGAAAGATGTGTAATAAACCAAATGGTTTAATTAATGAAGCATCTTTTTAGAAAGGTGTGTGAAAAACCAAAAGGTTTCATTGATGACACATCCTTTTAGAAAGGTGTGTGAAAAATCAAAATGTTTTATTAATGACACATCCTTTTAGTTAATGACACATGCTTTTAGAAAGGTTTGTGAAAAAACAAAAGCTTATATTCAATGTGACAGATACAAAATGAAAAAAAAATATATAACAAAGATATGTTTGTGTGGATACTGGTAGAGGCACGAACACATGACTGTGCTAGAATTAGACTAAACCATTCAGAATCAAAAGTTTAATTTTTTGCTACAATAGGTAACATCCTTGTCCAACATTTAATTGTATTTACTTGGATCATTCGTAGGTTCCTAGTCAACTATGAAATTCTAATATGAAATTTATCTGAACCCCAACAATGGTATTAGAGAAAGGTTGCGAATTGATTAAATTGTTTTATATATCTATTTATATTTGATATGAACAAACATATTATCATGATTATACAAATGATTTATGAGCATTTTGATTAATCATGCATGAAACAGATCAATAATATTAATACGTTTAATATGATTAAATAATATTGTTTGTAACTTGTTCTTGTTAAATTGATTAATATGAATACTAAATTCTATTTATATGATAAACAAGAGTGTAGTGTGATTACATCCAAGAATTAATATTATAGATGAAATTGTGATTATAGATAAGCGATTATAGATTCATTTAATTATTATACGGAGATATTTAAATGTTAAAAAATTTATAAATGAAATTGTGATTTGATTAAAGTCATAAATCAGTTTTATAAATCAATTTTTTTTTGGTTAAGTGACGATGCCCCTTGACCCTACTTGGGGCGATGCCCCTAGGACCCCAAAATTTGAATGCCCCATAAATGATTAATTATAATAATGATAAAGTGATGTTAGATGCATGTTTTGCATGGTGCATGGTTATGGCTCTTTACCCCATATGAATGGATTATGTGTGGTGTTGTTGTATGTTAAATACGGCATTGATGTCATACCTTTTAATCTACAAATCAAGTTATAAAATTCTTTTCTCATTTAATTCCCCTCAAATATAACGTGAGATTTCCTTCTAGATATGTAATATATGATTAGAATAGTATTAGATTAGAAAGTTATTTTATAGGAGAAAGTAACAAGCAACACAAGACAACCAAGGAAGCACTTGGATAAGATGTAATACCTTTAGGTTGACATTTCGATTTTCTCTTTAGCTTGAGAAAATCATTTTAGTTCGGGCCATAATCATGTCATGTTTATTTTGTGTTTGTGCAATATATGTTGTTATATAACTAGCCTAGTAAAATAAATAAAAACATATTTAAATATATGTGATGCATGTTAAATTCGTTGTTTTACTAAACAATTAAAGATATCCCTCAAATTTAAAAATTAAGTCAATAAAAGATGCCTACCAAAGTTTGATACTCATTACTACCTCGATCAATATTAGATAGGTTTGCCAAAGTGAAGTATTTTTATTTATCTTGGTAGAGTGCGATAGGATAATTGTGATATCCAACCTATTGAACTTTGGGTGAGTCTTAACTAAGTTATCTCATTTAGAATGAGAACTTAGAAGCATAAAATTAGGAGATGCACCATAAGATGGGCTAAGAACAAAATATATTATTCACCTAATTATCCAAAAGTTCTATTAGATGTATTTGGTAAATAATACCTACCTAAATAGCTAAATATTGGGCGTTTAGCCAAAGGTAACTCAAGACAAGGTCAAATATGGATCTTGGCCCACTAAAGGATTAATTTAAAGAGAAAATTGAGGGATTGTTTTCAACAAAAAAGTTTAGTGGGAGGATCATTTAATAAAAGATCTAATTAAATAAACTTTAAATATGATACTAATTTCTGCATATGTTTTAGATTACCACGTCTACAAACACGTCTAACAACTTATCACTGTGATTTGTCCTTTGAGAAGGACGAGCTCAATGAAGCTAATTTTCTAGATTGGTATAGGAATTTGAGGATTGTCGTCAAACAAGAAAGAAAATTATATGTCCTTAAGTAATATATTCATGAATCAACTACTCCTAATATTCCTCATGGTGATAAGAATGCTCATAAAAGGTATCAAGATGATGCTTTGGATATAACATGCATTATGCTTGCAGCTTGAACTCTAAGCTTTAGAAGCAACATGAGAACATGGATGCTTATTATATGGTTGAACATTTAAAAATGACTATATCAAGAGCAAGCAAGGCATGAGAAGTAAGAGGTATCTAAGACCTTATTTAAATGCAAGATGATAGAAGTGAGGCCTATTGGAACTCATGTGCTCAAAAAGATTGGGTATTTTGAGAATCTAGAAAGGTTGGGCATTCCATTGAGCCAAGGGTTAGATACTGATTTAGTTTTTGCTATCATTGCCTAAAAACTATAATCAATTTATCATGAATTACAACATAAATGAAATTTCCAAAACTTTCCCCGAGTTGTTATGCAATATGAGAACTACTGAACAAAATCTTAAAAAGATTAAATCTATAATGATGGTGCAAAAGGGAAATGGAAAACATAAATCCAAAGATAAGGGTAAACCCCAAACCAAAGGCAAGGCAAAATCTCCTGCATTGAAACCTAAGTGAGGGGTGGCTAAGGAATGTACTTGCTTCCACTATGGTCAGATTGGGCATTGGAAAAGGAACAGCAACCAATACTTGGAAGAATTGAAAAGGAAGAATGGAAGTGAGACTTCTACCTCTGGTATTTATGTTATTGGAATCAATTTATCTACTTCTTCAATATGGGTATTAGATATCAGATATGCTTCTCACATTTGTAATAATGTGCATGATCTTAGAAAGAGTAGATCATTGACAAAAAGCGATGTGTTAAATGAGAAATGTATATCTAAACTCCATAAATATTTACTTATAGACTCATTTGATCTTCAATCAAATGAAGTATGCGAGTCTTTTCTATTAGGCAAAATGATTATAACTCCTTTTACTGGTCAAAAAAATGGTCATTTGATTTTTTAGGACACATACATAATGATGTATGTGGCTCTTTCAATATAATAACTAGAGGAGGCTACCAGTATTTCATTACATTTACTGATGATATCAGTAGTTATGGCTATATGTATTTATTGAAACAAAAGTCAGAATCCTTTGAAAATTTCAAAGAATTTAAAAATGATGTACAAAATCAACATGGAAAACGTATTAAGATACTTAGATCAGATCAAGTTTGTGAATACTTAAGCCAAGACTTTCATGGTCATCTAGTTTAATCTGGGATCATATCCCAACTCACTCTACCTAGAACACCACAATGAAATGGTGTATTAGAAAGGAGGAATCATACTCTATTAGACATGGTATGATCAATAATGAGTCATGTAGATCTTCCTTCTTCCTTCTAATGTTATGCTCTAGGGATAGCATTTTTCACACTTAACCATGTTCCATCCTAAGGTAGTTACAAAGACAACATATGAGATATGGCCAGTAAAGAGTCCCAAAATGTCTTTCATGAAGATTTAGGATTGTGAACCTTATGTTAGACGTCAAGTCTTAGAGAAACTTGGACTTAATTCAGACAAATTCTATTTTTTAGGATATCCCAATGAAACAAAAGGATACTACTTTTATATACACACACAAGGAAAAGTGGTTGTCACTAGAAATGGTGTTTTTCTAGAAAGAGAATTAATTTCTAAAAAAACTAGTGGGAGAAACTAAGATCTTATAGAAATTTGAGATAAACAAACTAGCATCGAGTCCATATTCTAAGAAATGGCTGGTTGCCATGAGATCTGAAATGGAATACATGTATACCAACCAAGCATGGTCTTTGGTTGATCCACCTAAAGGGATAAATCTCATTGGGTACAAATGGGTTTTTAAAAGAAAAACTGACATGAATGGTAATGTACATACCTTTAAAGGGATATTGGTTGCTTAAGGTTTTAAAAAAAATAATGGGATAGACTATGATGAAATCTCCTCACTAGTTGCGATGCTTAATTCCATTCGAATCTAACTGGTGATTACAACTTACCATGATTATGAAATATGGAAAATGAATGTCAAAACTATATTCCTTAATCGAAATTTATTTGAGGATATGTACAAGACACAACCTGAAGGTTTTGTTGATCTAAAGGGTGCTACAAAGATATTTAAGTTGCATTAGTCTATTTATGGATTAAAGTAAGCTTCAAAAAGTTGGAATCTTCGATTTGATAATGTAATCAAAGAGTTTGGCTTTATTAAGATTGAAGATAAAATTATGTCTACAAAAGGATTAGTGGGAGTACAATATTCTTTCTTATTTTATATATAGATGATATATTTCTCATTAGAAATGATATCACTTTCTTACAATAAATAAAGGTTTAGCTTGAAAATTGTTTTTCAATGAAAGACTTAGGTGAAGCTGCCTATATATTAAGCTTAAAAATCTTTTTAGATAGATCAAACACTACAAAAAAATGTTTATTTAGCTAGGGAATTTTAACTAGAGGAATTTTAGCTAGAGAATTTTAGCTAGGGATCAATCCATAGCTAAATTGCAAGGGATTAGCTAGGGAATAGCAAGGGATTTATGATTTTTCATTGGAATATAAATTTGCAATGGATTAGCGACAGAATAGCTACGTAAATTCCACACAAAAAAATCAAAGAATTTAGCAATGTATTTAGCGATGGAATTTCTCAAGTAATTTCAACCGAAATATATAGATGAATTTAGCGACAGAATTTCCCTACCTAAATTCATCTGAAACATAGCAATGGACTTAGTGACCGAATTTTCCTAGCAAATTAAATCTAAAATATAGTGATGGATTTAGAGATGATAAGTACCTAGCTAATTACATGCAGAATATAGTGACGGATTTAGCGATGAAATTTTTCTAGCTAATTTCATCAGAAATATAGCGACAGATTTAATGACGGAATTTTCCTAGATAATTTCATCTGGAAAATAGCGATGGGTTTAGCAATGAAATTTCTCTAGCTAATAAAATCAAGAATATAATGACGGATTTAGTGACAGAACTTTCCTACTAATTACATCCGGAATATTACTATGGATTTAGAGATGGAATTTCTCTAGCCAATCTTTAATTATTTAATTTTTTTTAAATTTATTTTTTTTTAATATTTTATTTAATTTTGTTTATCAAATGTATGTTATGGTCTATAGATGAGCGATTCTTGAAAGACACATTCTCCTCGTAAAATAATAAAAAATGATATTAAAATAAATAATTTAAAATATATAAAAATACAAAAAATATATATATTAATAAGAACTAAAATAACAATTTTTATGATTATAAATTTTTAAAAAAAATTATACAAAAAATTTTTCTAAAATTTTTAATTTAGAAACTTTTTATTAAAGTAAGATTAAATAATTAATTCTATAATTATAATTATTTTTTAAGATATTTTAAACATTAAATGAACATACATTAAAATTTCAACTAATATAATGGTCAAATAATTCATTGTATGATTAAATAAAAAATATTTTCAAAAATATCTGAATTGATGAATAAACTAGTAAATATTAATATTATTATAAGTATAAAAAAATTTTATGATTATATGAAACTTTTAAAAAAATATTTAATAGAAAATTTGAAAATCTTGAATTATAAGAATAATTTAATTTTTTTATTAAATTTAAAAGAAAATAAATTACTATTTAAAAATAAATACATTGATGGGTGCTCATACTAAAATTTATATAAATTAAATGAGTAATAATTTTACTATAAGCTTTTAAAATTCCATCTTTATTAAAATAATAAATATAACTTTTTTAATTATCTTCTCACTTTAAGTAATTTTTAAAATTTTAAAAATTATTAATGATATCAAATAATATAAAATTTTATGCCTTTAAAAGTATTTCAGATTATCTTCATAAAAATTAATATTAATTCTTAAAAATTTATAACCATAAAATATATATATTTATATAATTTTTAACAAAAAAAATATTTTATAACTCTTAGAAGAGTGACTAGAAGACAAATTATAATTTCATATATGTCTTATTATATGAAGTTTATAAATTTTGTAGCTATTTGATTTTTTTGTTATAAGGCTAAACATATATTTTTTTGAAATTGTTTATATATTTATTGTTTAATTAATTTTATAATATAAAGTAATAAGGTGTTTGTTTTTCATGTGTACTTGCTACATGCACATGAATTTTGTTCAAAATATTTTGATAATAAATAAAAAAATGAGTTTTTTGTAAATTATATATTTATTGTTTATTTAATGTTTTTATAATGAAAAATTTAGATATTATGGTAAAATATATAGTCACTTGTTATCGAGACTCAAGAGACAACTCTAACTAGTGCCTAAGTCCTCCACAGTCTGCCTCTATCTCTCAACACCGATGCATCAAAACCTAATCAAAGAGTAAGTGAGAATTTCTTTTTGATTTGAAGTACGTTTTCTACTCTAATTCTTCATCGATTATCTTAATGGAAAAGTGTGTGTTTTGATTCTTTTATTATTTATTTCGAAATTCTTCTTCATTAATCACCATGGTATGCTTGGATTGCTTTTATAAATTGATTTGTATATATACTTCATGCATGTGTGATATAATGCCTTCTCATTGTGTGGATGTTGATGCTGCACAGCAGGTATGCCGACTTGATTTTTATTTTTTTTCCACTCGACAGCCTTGTGATTTTAAATGTTAATAACAAAATGGGTGTTGGTGTTTGTGGTGAGTAGTGTGTATATAACAATATATTTAATATTTAAATATGATAATCCCAAGAGTAATAACACATAAATATATAAGTGTATTTTACTGTATCTATACCTATAAAAATAGTATACATGAACATAACTATATATAGATATAACAACATATATTTAATATACATACATACATACATATATATATATATATATAACTATATATAAATGTAGTTTACAATATGTATATCAACATATTACTATATATAATTGTATTTATCTACATCAATACCTATACATAGTCATATGTCTAAATATATATAATTACATGAAAAACTATATATAACTACATCTGCAACATGTATAACTACATGCGTCAGAAACTTAATATCCATTCATATCATTCATCTCATTCATACATGTTTTTTTTGGATATTGTATTAATCTTTTAGGAACTTAAATTTAATTTTTTCAACCTTAAATGTATTTTTATTGTATTTTTATATGTTTGTATAAATCATTATGATTTAATATGTTTAGGGTTAGTATTTTTGTTTCACTTAATATCATTTAACTAAAATTGATTTATAATAAAATGTTCAATTATTTAAATTCATGTCGTAAATTTCTAAACAAATAATAATATGTTTGTGTAATAAATATTATAAAAAATATTTAAAATATATATGTGACGTCATTTCAATTTACAAAGATAAAGCTTTAAAAATAAAATTCATTTACAAAATAAAATTTGTTCTTCAGAATATGCAATATGTTATATTTATTATAAATAAATAATGTTTGAAATGTATATATTAATTACAAAAATACATTGTCATGTATTCAACTTGAAAAAAAAATTAAAAATAATTATTAAAAAAAAATTCTTATATTTATATGGTCATTATATATTTTGAATAAAATAAAAATAAATAATTACTTGAAGAAAAATTTACTCATATATTTATATGGTAATCTATTTTGTTTGAACATAATTAAAGAAATAATTGCTTTTTTACAAAATATTAAAGGCATGTATTTATATGCACAACATTATATTTGTTTGAATATTAAAGTTTCTAAAAATTTATTAATAATAATAAATAATTGGTAGAAATTTATTATAGTCATTAATATATTAATAAAAAAATTATATAGAAAAATAAAAACAATATTATCTATTTATGTACAATATTTTCATATTTAACATAATTATAAAAACAAAATAATTTACAAATATGTCAAATTCATTTATTTATATAAGTATAATGATAGTTATTTTAATATAAATATTAAAAAAACAACTATTTGAATAATATAGAAGCTCATATATTTAATTCATAATTTCATTTTACGCATTCATATGCTTCACACACACGCACACACACACGCACACACACACATGCACACACACACACACACATGCATACAAACACACACACAAATATTTGATTTAAATATAAAGAATTTATAATATTTTATAAATTATGTGCAATATATAATATTTTATTTTAATTAAATTTTAAAAATCAAAAAATTTTAAATACATTTACACACGCGCGCGCACGCACACACACATATATATATAATAGTTTTATGTGTGACTTTAAAAATACATTATGTATATAGGTATATGTGTGTGCTTGTGTTGGTGTACAGTAGTATATGCATGCATACAAGTATATACACACTACTTTGAAAATGTAGATACATGTGTGAATATATACAAAAGTAAAAATAAGTATATGCTGATATATAATGAATAGTAATGTATATGGATGGATAAATGTGAGTGTGTCTGTGTAGGGCAGTGTATATGCACATATATATTTATGTATATATATGTAAATATCAACATTGATTTTGAGAAGAAAAATACTTGAGCACATAAATATTAACATGTTCCACAAATTTGTAAGAGCATGAACAGAAAGTGACCTTATTACAAGATACTACTACTCTCCCAACTATAACACTTTGCCTCAAAATTTAATCAAAGTACTACTTGCAATGATAAGGTTCATTCAATACTACATACCATGGAATTACATTTTCATTCAATATTATAATTTGTTCAAACAAAAAAATCTATCTAATATCTTCTTCAACAACTCTTCTATCTTTCTTTTCTAGTCTTGATAAACTATTTTCAATTTTGCTTATATGTACATTTCTTACCTAATATCTCTAGTTCAAACTATTGTAATAGTAAAATTCATCAAATCAATCTAGACATGACATCTTTCTTTTTTATGATATATTTGATTATAGAATCTTTAGTATATACTATGACTTTGGTTCCCACTAAATATGATATTAATTTGTCAAAAGAAAAGATTGTTGATACAAGTTCTTTCACTATAGTGGTGTAATTCAATTGGGGCATTTGAGAGTGTGTTATTATCATAATATATGATAACTATTTATAAATATTTGTAGTGTGTATATAACAACATTTTCTAATATATAAAATTTTATTTAGAAAAATATACAAAAATATTAATTGATATTAAGGTTTATTATTATTGAAACACAAAAATAATAATAATAATAATAGTCAAATAATCAAAAATATCTTGAATCACTCAGAGAAAAAAAGCAATACCATACATATTTTCATATATTTGTGAATATAAATAGCACCACAGCATACATATTCTTGAGAAAACCCAATAAAAGATTTACAATATTGAAAACATTTCTAATATCAATCCTAAAGAATAAGAGAAACTTTATTCTCATATTTTTCTTTATATCTAGTAGAGATAACAATGGAAAACTCATCGATAAATAATCACATAAACATAAGCTGAAATAAAATAAGTTTTCATTTAAATATATTACTTAAAAACTAAAAAAATATTTAAATCATTGAGCTATTCAAAACTTGTATAAAAAAATATTTTAATATCAATATATTCAATTCATTATTATATATAATAATAGTATCAACTATAGAAATATAACACAACTTTCCTCCAAGTCATATTTATAGAAATAATATATGTTAACTCAAAAAAATCATAAAAATTCGAATCTTAAAGACTTTTCCAAATACATTTCATTATTTAAATCATTATGATTAAATGTATTATTAAAAATTAATAATTAATTAAATAAAACAAGAATGTGATATAATTTATACTATAAGTTTAAATGCCTATAGAGGCAAAAGCATAAAAAAACAAGGTGAATAATATGTAAGTCAAGACATAATTCTTGACACATTGATATAAAAACTTTTAATTCAAAATAAGATCAGAGAGAGAGAGAGAGAGAGAGAAAGATATATATATATATATATATAATATAAAATTAATTCATCAAAATAAAAAAAATATTATTAGTTTCTTACTTATTCAAAAAATCATAATTAAGTAACAAAATAAAAAATAAAATTATAATAATATTTCTTTTTATTAAAAAAACACAATCATTACATAACATAAAAGTGGATTTAAATATATATGATTAAAATATGTTAACATAAATTCTCTTCTCTAATATCATCATTATTTTTATCTAGAATATTAGTAGTTAGAAAGTTTTTACTATCAAATGATTGATTTCATATTAAATAAATATGAAATCATTACAATTTATATGAATTTTTATCTATAATAATTCATATCAAACTCAACTTACTCATAATATTATATGTTCTGGCTAAATGATATTTAAAATTAAGAAAATCATTAAAAAAAATGGCCACAAAATACCTAAGAAACCCCAAATGTGAGATAACTTGAAAACAATCTCTTTAGCCTCACATAGATTGCCACGACGAAAAGAATATTTAAAGAAATTATATCACTCAATTACTAATTTGTCGTAATGATGAATTGCAGTTATATTTTTTTGAATACTATAATGTCCTAGAAAGACATGAGATGACACAATTTATTTTTTTACTTTTAAAGAAACATTTGAACAAAATTCATCCCCCTTAGAACATGAATGATAAATGATGTGATTAAATAATTGATAAGAAATACAATTTGAAAAAAATAAAAGAAGATATCAATATGATTAAGTAATTTGTAATGATAATTGATTCATCCTAAAATGTCTTATAAAAAAAGTTTTAAAGTTGTCTTAATTGAATATTTTTTATAATCTCTAAATTTTCAATATGAAAATAATATGACTACATAAAATACAAGATAAATCACTTTATGTTTTTTCAAGAAAAATACAAATTCTCACAATGTATATTATATTATAATATAATTTTTAAAAATATTTATTTCATATTTTTAGTGAATATCAATCATTTTTTAAAAATAAAGTATAAATATATAAAAATTATTTTTTTCTTTATGAGATATGAATTATGTAATGTGATAATACTTATTTATAAAAATAATTAACAAAATAATAAAAGTCATCTTACATAATAATATTATATAATATTCTAGGTAATCTTAATAAAATATATTTCTAATAATATTTTCTTGACATGCTATAAAAACACTAGCATATTTTCTTAAGTTTACCTCATTATTAATATAAATAATATATTTTATGCTTGATTTCATAAGTTTTAAATTTATCAAAACAAAAAAAAATTAAACTGATAGTGAATAAAAAAAGATTAATGAAACTAAGCATCTAATTTATCCTCTGATATGACAAAAATAGGGATAGACAACATGATCAATTCTTAGAAAAGTCATCCACAAAGTTATATAAATCCTACAAAAATATCTAAAAAAAACATGGTTAACTCTAAACTTAAAATTAAGATATTTAGCATGATAACTCAAAATAATAAGATTAACAATAATATTATAACACATTGTAGATCATATAATATTAGCATAAGCTAATATGGCATCAGCTACTATAAAATAAGATTTAAGAAAAATAGAAATTTACCATAAAAAAATTGTTAACTCTTAGATCAACAATGCAAAAGTTAATAATTAAATTTGAAAAAAAAATTATTAAGAAACTTTAAGCTCGTGAAAAGATGAAGAATGTGACAAACTTAGAGAATGTTTTAAAATACTTCACTCAAGAAATTTATAGTATTTGTTGGCACATTATGTGGTGAATTCTCAAAAAAACCTAGTGGCATGCTCGACAAATTTTATACTATACCAATAGTAAAATTGAATTGTTAAAGAATACAATTCAAAGACTTTAAGTAAAGTGGAAAATAGAAAAGATAAAATAATTGTACCAAAATAATAAATTGAACATTGATACTATTATACTAAATAAGCATCATAGTAATATTATTAACTATAATAAAATTAAAAACATTATAATGAGAAAAAAAAATTAATAAATAAATATATGTAATGTATCTTGTTATAAATAGAGTGCACTCAAAAACTAATGAATTAAAAGTATAAATAATTTTAAAAATAAGTAATTGAAAAAGTATGATTAGTACCGCTAACTTCAAACACTACAAGAAAAATCCCATGAGCTAGGGACAATTCCCTAGCAAAATGGGCATTTTCCATACCTTAACAGGATATAGCGACGGATTACCGATGGATCGGTTCCCTATCTAAAGTGCTTCTTGCTAAATTTTAGCGACGGAAGTGTCCCTAGCTAAAAAGTTAGCGATGGAAAAACCACTTGCTAAAAAAGAAAAATTCCATCGCTAAATTAGCAAGATAAATGAGATATCCCATCGCAAAACAAAAATAATGACGAATTATTCCCTAGCTAAAGTGTTGTCTATAAATTTTAGTGACGGATATAGTCCCTAGCTAAATAAAGTTAGCGACGGATTATCCGTCACTAATTTTAATGTCCCTAGCTAAATTAGCTAGGGAAAATTCCCTAGCTAATTTAGCAAGAGATTTTTCCCTTGCTATTTATCAAGGGAATATTTCCTAGCCATTTTAATTTCAAAAATAATTTCAGAATTTAAAAATTTTTAAATTTTTTTAATTAAATAATTTAATATTTTTATATCAAATTTTATAAAAATCGAAACTATAAATAATTTATAATAAACAAAAAATAAAATCATTTAAAATCTTTATCTAAATTCAATATTCTGCAGAATTGAAACAAAAAACAACAAACTTTTATTTGATCTTATTCATCAATGTATCTACCCACAGTGCATAAAGTATAATATATCCATTCATTGACGTTGTTTTCTCTCCCTCTGCTCCCCCGATCATCATTTTTCTACTACGACAAAGCTGTCTAAGTAACATCACGTAATATCTAGTGAAAAATCTCATCACTTATAGAAGCTTTGTAAGAGGAACAAGATGGTATCATATTTGTTAGAAAATTAAACAACTCATTCAAAATAACAAAAAAAGTTATGTTTTGATACATATATAATTTTGTAGTATATATATAAATATATACTTGTATTTCACTTGTACATATATTACAGTAGTATATGTACATATAAACAATAGTATAATGTGTACATATAAACTAAGTATAAATATACTCAGTATATACGTACATAAAATACTATAGTATTAAATGTATGCATATACTGACTTTATTCGTACGTATATACCTCATTTGGTGTTGTTGCTGCTACTTCCGCTGCCTCTCCTGCTGCATCTACCATTGCAGATGTCGCGGCCAATACCACTGCTACTGTCACCACTGCCACTGCTGCCTCTACTGCCGACTCTGTCGTGGCTGCCTCTGCTGCCGCCGCCATCGCTATTGTTATCGCCGCTGCTGCCGCCACTGCCCGCTGCCTCCGTTGGTTGCTGGGGTGGCTATTGATGCTGTCGATGCTACCGCTGCATGCTGGTGCTTCCGCTGCCACCCTTGCTGCTACTACCACTGCCGCTGCTGCTACTGCTGCCATCGTTGCTGCCACTGCCGCCTCTACCGCTACTTCTGGTGCTCCTGCTGCTTCTTGTGCTGCCAATGCTTCAGTTGTAGCCGCGACAACCGCCGCTGTCACTACTCCTTCCAGTGCATCCGGTGTTGCTGCCTCTACCGCTGCTGTTACCCCCACTACCATAGCTTCTGCTTCCATTGCCATCGCTACTGTCGCTGCCACCGATGTCGCTGCTACTGTTGCTGATAATAGGTTTTTACATACCTATAATAGGCTAAAACTCTACCCAAAAAATTCGGAGATACACAAACATATTCACATATATATAATAACAGTTATTATAGACATGAACAAACATAAATTAAAGTTGATTGTAACACATCTTTAACAAAAATTTAATTAAATAATTTAATATATTTATATTAATTTGAATATAAATAGAAACTATAAATGAAAATTTTAAAGTAAACAAAAAAATTCATTAAATAACTTATTCTAATACATTATTTTAAATAACTGCTTCTGAAATAAAACAAAATTATATTTCATCTTATTAATCAATGTATCTACCGACAGTGTATAAAGTATAATCTATCCATGCATTAATGTTGCTTTCTCTCCCTCTACTCCTCCGATCAGCAGCTTTCTACTGCGAAAAAGCTCTCCGATCACGGTGCATCATGTCTGTCAAAAAATCCCTTCACTTATACGAGCTTACAGTGGAAAATAATGCGGTACCATATCTGTAAGAAATTTAAATCACTCAATCAAATCAAAATAAATATAAAAAAACTATGTTTTAATATATATATACATATGTTACTATAGTAAATATGTATATATATACTAGCATTTCACTTGTACATATATTATAACAGTATATGTACATATAAACTATAGTATTATGTGTACATATATACTGAGTACATATATACTCAGTATATATGCATATAAAATACTACTGTATTATATGTACGTATATATCGACTATATACGTATGTATATACCACATTTGTTGTCATTGATGCTGCTCTTGCTGCCGTTGCCGCTGCCACTGCCCCCTACTGCTGTCGTGGCTAATGCCGTTGCTGTCATCGTTGCCGCCGCTGCCATCATTACCGCCGCCACTGCTGCCACCACTACAGCCGCCGCTACCGGTGTTGTCGCTCCTGCCGCCGCTACTTCCGCCACAGCCACTACTACAGCCACTGCCACCACTGTTGCACCCCCTATTACCACTACAGCCGGTGATGCCACTAATGTCATCGCTGCCGTTGATGCCGCCACTGTTGCTACTGTTGCCGCTGCTTCTGCCACCTCTACCACTGCTACTAGTGCTACTGGTGATGCCGGTGCTACTGGTGCTGCCACCGCAGCCATTGCTATCGGTGCTGCCACCGCCGCCAAAATAAAATCCAACATTATTCATGTTTTTATATAAAATTATATGCAAAATAAAATGCACCTTACTTTATATATCACATTCAGGAAAATCTTGCAATATAGGCTCTTTAAGAAAAACACTGGAATTTTAAAAATAAAGAATAAAATTAAAGATAAGAATAAAACTTAATTTTTTTAGTGGACACGTATAATCAAGACAACTAGAAAATTAGGAGATAAAATTATTAATATTCAATATTTTTGATATTGGTTAATTTTTGACCATCAATTTATCATTAAGTATTAGGCCTCATCTCACTAGGCAATAAATCTCAAAAATAACATCATTAAAACAGACAAAAAATTCAAGTTTAACAAAACTATAATAATTCAAATTAAAAATTAAGACATGATATTTTATTCTTGGCCTAGAATAATAATTTTCATCATCGGTTGTATACATAAGCACGCAAAGGCAAAATTATTAAATATGCAACAAAACATAAACTTCACCTCACTAAATCTCATAACAATTTTAAAATAAAATATATTTGTGCAAAAATAATACAAAAATAACAAATCATTATGAAAATATATATCACATGAATATAGTGAAGATCATATCTTGACACAATAAAAAATATTTTTGTCCAAGGACAATAAATATCAATTTTAAGACTCATCAAACATAATCTCCCTAATTTTTAGAGATAATATTATTAAGATATGCATTAAGTAGGGACTCCTCACAATGCATATGACAACACAACAACGAGTATGTACATTCAATTTGAATTGTACACTTATGTGATGAAAAAGAATAGGATTGGACAAGCTATGTCTAGTCTATTCACAATTCCTAATTTCTAGATAAAGCTCAGCATGACATTATTGCATTGTAATTCAAATGTGAAATCTACCCAAATATATTTTCTTATGTATGATTTTTATGATTGACTTTTTCTTCAAAAAAAGTAAGTTGCTATTTCTAAATTAGATAAAATAGGAATACCAATTTTTTCAACATTTTCTAAGAAACTCAAAAATAAAAAGAAATAGGGTCAAGCAATGAGCAAGAAATTACTCACCTGTGAACAACATGTCGAACACCACTCTCCATGTCACCACTGATGAATTCATGCGCATCCATCATAGAGTTGCTTCATGTCATCAGTTGATCTGCACACTCATTACTCGTATTAGATAATGTTGCCTGCCGCAATAGCAGTTGTTATGGCCCCCACTGATGAATCTAGTCCACATAGCATCTTTTACCTATCTGAGCTTACCGGAGTGTCCATGATATAAAATTGCCAGCAGAGGAGGTTTTACCCACACGAAGAGCCTGTAGATGGGAGCCCAATCTACAAGCATTGTTCTTATGTCTATATGAACACCACCGTAAGCTATGACATTGTAGATCTCCTGTGAGAACCTTAAAACATTGTTATTGCTACCATTAAACACATAGTTTGAAGTGTGCACTCTATTTTTTGATAAAAAGCATTTTAATAAAACCTTGTATATATACTAAACTATTATAAAATAAAATATAAATAAATAACACTAAAATTAAATTATAAAAAATAAATAATTTAAATAAAATAATAGAAATAGATCTTTATTTAACCATAAATTATATTATTTAATAAATAAATAAAATAATATTATAATTTAATAAAGTATTCATATATATATATATATATATATATATATAATATGGTCATAAATTTATTAGAATTCAATCTATCTTTTATTAATATAATATGAAATAATTATAAAAGCATATGATTAAAATCTTTTAATCATTATAAAGTTTAATAACCACAATGAAATAACCACAATGAAATATATATAATATGTTCATTTAATAACCACAATGAAATATTAATTTTTTAAATAATCAAAATTGTTTTGATGTAATTAAAACAACAATATATTAATCTTAAAATATCAACCTTTTTTCTTTTAAATTTTATGAAAAATTAAAAAACTTTTTAATAATTCAAAAATTTTAAATCTTGTCGTCATTATATTTTTAAAAAATTTCTATAAAAATAAAAATATTATTTTATACTTTTATTTTTTTAAATATTTACTTATTTATTCGTTTATTCATATAATTTTATATATTTTTTGTAATCAAACAATTGTTTATATTAGTTGTAGTTTGTATATATTTTTATATATTAATTAAAATATTTTATAAATATTATAATTATATAATAAATTATAAAATGTTTTGTAATACAAATATTTAAATATCATAAATAAATATTTCAGATAAAATTAAGTATAATATTTTAATTTAATTATAATAAAAAATAGTTATTTTAATCATATTTAATTTAACTTTTTATTAGTATTTATATATTTATTATTTTTTTATAATATCAAATTTAAATTATTATACGAGAAGCTTGTGTAATTCAAGGATCGCTCATATATAGACCATGACATACCTTTAATATAGAAAATAATATTAAATATTAAAATAAATAATGCTTAAAAAAATATCATAGAAGATTAGCAATAGGAAAAAATAAATTTAAACAACTCTTATATAGAAGATAAAATCATTATGTCATCTCACAAATTGAGTACTCTCATCAAAGCATAAAGAAAATAAATAAAAGTTAGGTGTATGGCCAACTTTAAAGTTACAGTTATGTAAAGAAAACATATAGCTGTACAATTATGACTAAGCTACAGCTATGTAAAAAACATACAACTAAGCAATTCTGACTTTTTAAGTAGTTAATAAGATCCCAATAATTAAAAAATATACAGCCAAGTTAAAGAAACTTATTTCCATATAAGATTTATGTGAACTACACATTACATCACTCTTCATACCTCAGTGCACTGCAATACACTACACTACACATCACACCACACTGCACTGCAATACACTACACTACACTTCACACCACATTGCACTGTTACACTTACACCATAATGCCCAAACTATTACACATTCACTTTTATTGTGCACACAACACTACACCATACACATTAATACCATGTTGACACCTCGGCCACTGCCACACTATCAGACACTGCATACACTTTGCCTCAATACCACAAATACTATCACATTGTCAATGTCACTGAACAAATACTACGTCTATGCCACAACCACTCCGATAATCCATTAATATCTTGTCCTCCACACAAACACACACACTATCATTGTTCCACATCAACACTACCACTACATCGACATCACTCAGCAGTCACGTCAGCTATTTACCATGTAGATCTACTACATAAACTAAGTGCACACTTTGTATAGTAACACCATGTAAATGCAGACACACTTTTATGATTTGCAAACACTAGCTTATAAATTAAAGAAGAAAATATTATGATAGAAAAAAAAAATAAAACACTAAATAATAACTCAAACAGCAAACCTAATTATAAATAAAGAAAAAAAATATGAGCAGGCCATAAATCGGGTGTTCCTATTATTAAAAAATATATATAATAAATGGAGGTCGTGGAAGTAATACCCAGTATACAAGATTCCCAATTTAATGAGAGATCTGAGAGATTTTAATATAATGATAGTCTTACCTCCAAAAAATTTATAGAGACTGCATCTAAAAAGTCTCCAACCTAAGACATACTACCATTATCTATAGATATTTATCATTGTACAAATGCATTACCTCCAATATATATGTAATGCAAAAAAATTCCAACTAATCAATTAGCTCAATATTATTTGACCCAAACATTTTTATGAATAATATAATAAATAAACACTCATAAAATTATAACAATGATGTTCAAAAATGTTCAAATTATAATTAGTTTGTGTATACTCTAACCGTGAGATATTGTAAAAAAATGAAAATACGTACCGAAGTCAACTTGATCACTGCAGAGTAAGTATCATGATATTTCATACCAAATATATGATTGTATCACATCACTATAAATCTAATTTTAAGTTGATATGATTTTTCATCAAAACATGCCCTCATAGTAAATAATAAAATGCATCAAACAACAGACTTTCTTGAATATCATGATATTAGTTGTGTGATCTCATTATAGTTAAGGATATACATCTCATCTATCATAGTCTGACACATTCTTAAATGAGATAATATCTCAGAAAAAGATCATGCTAGCATCATCAAGAGAAATAATAAAAGAAATAAAATAAACTAAAATAAGAGTGCAACGGACTATGTGAAATTGAGTATTGAGTACACTTCTTCTCTCCTGTTCATAGAGCAATCAAAAGGTCAAGGTAAGAGGAACTGCCTATAAAATTATTTGGCTCCTGGATAGGATCACCTCTTATCCTATCAAACTGGGCATGTTACTCTCATCTAGTATATACTCTAAGTTATGAATGTTCAAGTGTCATAATTTCCAACATTATGAGTCTGTATTGGTGCACACACTTATAATACTATGTAATCTAGATATGAAAAAAATCTTTCTACTCGAGAACTCTCACTTTTGCTAGACTCAATATAATCTGAATTTGTTGGCAAGTATGCTGATTCTATGAGAATAATATCATGCTCAAAACCAACATGATCAAATATAGTCAATGAGTAACTATCTCTATCAACTAAAAGTCGATGAAGGGTTATAGAAAAGAGACAAAGAGTGATGAATCCAAATGCTATATATATATATATTCACACTCTTCCTAAGCATGTTAAAGAATAAATCATTATTAAACAATTAAGATCTAAACTCATTAAAATTTTATCAGTCTATAATAAAAATATACTTTTTTTGGGAACTAAAGTATCCAAGAAAGACATAACTTAAGGCCTTGGATACTAGTTTGTCTCATCCTAGGGAACAATAAAAAAAAATAAGTGAAACAAAAAACTCTAGAAGACAACAATTTTGGAATACACTTTCCAAGTAAAAATATGAGTCATCTTAATCAGTTGTCTATTCTTCTTTCAGCCACCTTATTTTTTTGAAGGTATTATATTACAAAAAAGTTTAGTATATAATTTGATGATCTATATAATAAATATTAAATTGATATGACATAAATTATAATATATAATTATTTTTTAATTTTTGTAATTTTATGGAATTGAGTTTGTATCAATTTATAAAAAATTTTAACAAAAGAAAACTTCTGATCTATCACTAAATAGATATATCCAAATATATCTTGAATAGTCAACAACAAATATGATCAGATACTAAAATCTCTCTTTAATCATAGTTCTATTATGATTTCATATTTTTAAGTAAAAGATGTCAATCGAGTCGTGTCATATCGACATAGCATCGTAGGGGGTAGGCTCGTCTATAGTTATTTGAGATGCAATATGGATCGAGATGCAAAGTGCATCGAGGCGAAAGACACACCGAGGTGCAAGTCACACCCAGGGGAAAGGTGCATCCAGGCACAAGGCGCATCCTTGGGCAAGGCGCACCTAGGCGCAAGGCACGCCCAGGCACAAGGCGCACCTGGGCGCAAAGCACACCGAGATGCAAGGCAAACCAAGGCAATGCAAATCGAGGTACAAAACCCTTTTGGAGCATGGAACCTCAAGGGGCAATAAAGGTGACAATTTTTTTGTGACATACTCTACATAAATATACATAAAATTTTGATATTTAACTAAAGAATTATTTATAATTTTTATCTATTAATAAAAAAAAATAACATTAAACATAAAAAATATATATTATTAGTACTTCTCAACATCAATATCATTAAGAATAATAAAATAAAATAATTGAATTTTAACAATCCAATAAATAAAGTTAAAAAATTAAACTTCAAAAAAAGCATATCAATAATAAAAATAAAATATTATTAATATTTTTTGTATAACAAAAATTAAAATTTCAAAAAGATATACAAAATAAATACTTATAGATCTTGCTCAAACTCAAAATCCATAAAATCATCATGACTATCATTTGTTTCATCATCACACTTGAACTCTCACTTGTCTTAATCTTCATCTCCTAATAACGGGTCATTTTTTCATCATCATCAATCAAAATAAAGTAA